>JAHPZR010008199.1:77500-87500 GCA_019787425.1 Platygyra sinensis
CTGCAACACATGTAGAGAATTCTGAATGAAACATAGTGTTTCCCTGGCTGTATAATTTTGATTGATTTCACACTTTAAGAGTTCATTATAAGTTCCTCTCTGTGTTCAGTGTAATAAAATGTAACATGCATCTTGATTCGTTGCATTAAATTTGTTGTTTGCATTTCTTCCAGGTTGTTGAACTCTTGCTTGCATCCAGAGAGGTGCAGAGTGCTTTAACAAATGGTAACGCCTTTAAAACAGATCCTCCATTACACTTAGCCTGTAAGACAGGCCATTTGGAAATTGTAAGGTAAGATTAGAGCTCAAACTTATCAAGGCTATTCGTTTGTTTGTTTGTTTGTTTTTAATTTTCATGGTTGGTCTAGGCAAAAAAAGTTCTAAGTAAAGGTGAATGAAACAAGTTGCGATGAACTTAAGTTGATTTCTCCCAGGCTAAAAGAATTAATACACATAAACAAGAATTGCTATAAGTACATGTAGGCTGTGAAATTGCAGTAAAAATTTTGCTAGTGAGTTCCTTTCCGCTAGGTTATGGTGCTGTTGAATTTTTGCAAATGTTGCATCAGATATACATACATGTACACTGTACAATATATATGGTTATCAAATCTTAGCATACACTTGTAATATTCTGTTGTTGTAAGTAGATCTCAGAATCTGATTGGTTTTGTTGCTATTTATTATTCATTGATAGACCACAGTTGTACCTGAGTCGCCCTTGAAATAGAAAATTAGTCTTGATTTGTGGCTTAAAAATACAGGAGATTTTAGGTTTCTGGCTCGCTGCACTTTGACTGATATTTGTACAAGTTTGGGCTCATTTACAATGTTTTCTTTGGCAGAATGTTACTGGAAGCTGATGCAGACATTAATCAGGCAACAAGCAATGGTTCATGTTTACATGAAGCTGCTCTGTATGGTAAATCTGATGTGGTTAGGTTCCTCCTTGATGTAAGTAAATCAATAATAATCCTTTTCTATGGCTTTTGTTTTCCTTTCTATCTGCTTCTCATGTCTTAATATAATGCTTTTAATTTTCAATTTTAGTGGGGCATTGATGTGAACATCAAGAATGACGAAGGACACACAGCTCTTGATGTGGTGAATCTCTTCACAAGCTCTAAAGCATCAGCAGATATTAAACAACTATTAAAAGGTTAGTTTGTTCTACTTATTTTACGTGTATGGCTGTGAAAATTACTTCCTTGTAATTGGCTGAGAGAAAGCAAATTTATTGCAGATTTTTAATTTGCTTACATGTACGTGCTTGTAATTTTCTTAGCAACAATTTATAGATAGATATGCTAACGGTACTTGGGATATTTAAAAATTCTTTCAAAGTGCACAAGATCCTGAAGGCTTGTGTAATTTTGAGAAAGTGTTCAATTGAAAGGGAACATGTAAATCCGTCATTGTACTCACGATCATACCGTCACCTACTATTTTATACCATAAAAAGCTGTCTGAATAACAGTTTAAAATTCCGGTGTCGTCTTTACAGACCTTATCTTTATTTTTAAGCTAAATTTATTATCTATCACAATCCGTCTCCTTTTGCTTATCCAGGATATCTGTCTAGAATGAATGAAACTTCCGTAGTATATATAACAATTATTCCACGAGCCTGCGCTGGATATGAAGTGATAAAATAACCAACGAACGCGTAGCGCGAGTTGGTCATAATCACTTCATATCCAACAAGGGCGAATGGAATAATTGTTTTATTAAATTCTCAAACCGGGTTTTGCCGCCGATTTTTATTTCCACAATTTTACAAAGCGAAAAATTTTAAACTTGGCGCACTATTTGGCACACTAAACTCCGACTATTTAACAATTATCCTGCGAAATCGCGCGGAATATCGTCTGATACTTAGCCGACGAGGCCGTAGGCCGAGTCGGCTAAAATCAGACGATATTCCGCGAGATTGAGCAGGATAATTGTTTTATTATTCAACAAATTGATAACAAAATTGATTTCCAAGCTCGTAACATTTTTACTGAACCTTTCTGTCGACATTTTTTCACTTCATTTTTTCTTCCCACGTACGAAGCTACGTATATCGCCGGATATCTGTTACCTACGGATGACGGATATCGAGAGCATCATGACCATATTTGGATAGTGTTACAATTTGTTGAATAATAATGGCTCATAGACCGTTTGCATAAATGGCGCCTAAATTTGAATAACAATACTTGGTACATCCTTAGCCTCACATTCATGTTTCAAGACAAAGGAATTTTCACATGAATGTGAGGCTAAGGATGTACCAAGTATTGTTATTCAAATTTAGACGCCATTTATGCAAAGGGTCTATAGTCGGAGTTTTTTACCCAATCAAAAAGCTAGAAATGCAATAGTCGGAGCTGAGAATTTACTAAATTTGAATATTTTCTGTTCTTGTTTCAGACGCGGCTGATGCAGATACCACTGTATATGCTAAAGCTGTGAGGGATCACTTCAATATGATGGATTCTACAGCTCTTTCGTTTAAGACTGGAGAAACAATCATTGTAAGAAACACAATTAACTGTTTCTTGTTCGTGACTTTTCGTTGCCTGGTCGCTTATTCTCCGAGACATTGTTGTATCACACAATTTGTTAATCTGAAATAGTCGTGTATGATTGCAATTTACAGTATAGAAAGCAAGCTAAGAAACGCGCGAACCGCGAAACCGCATCGACCATAGCCTCCTGCGCAGACAATCTTTGGCCGTCACACAATCTCCCTCCTGCGTGACGAGCGCAAAGAACTTCTGCGTTGGAAACTACATCGACCGCTGAAGACCAGCGTGTAATGACCTGTAAATCCATCATCCTAAAATCCAGGCCTACAAGATTGGCGGGGTTACAGACAAGAACTAAGACGTAACCGGTACGCAGGTTGCCAAACTGGACTAGAAAGTCATAGTGAAATGAGCAAACTTCGTAATACTCGATCAACGTGCGGTGGCCTAATGGTTGGGTAGCGAACCTCCGCCTATGAGCCAGTCTGATCTCGATCCGAGTTAACGCAAATCACAAGTTAAATGATTCGTCCAACTAAGTCACAAGTCGACACAAGTTTGGTATACTTGCTTTTACCACATAATTTAATTTTACCAGGGTGTATCGTCATTGTTGTAAATAATTTCTGAAAAACCTTTGAGAGAATGAATCTATTAAAGTTTACCATTTACCGTCGTTTGTAAATGCTTTCTTGTGGATTGTTGATAGAATAGTGAGGATCTTTTATGTTATTTTAGGTGTTGGAACAAAATCAAAATGAAAGGTGGAAAGGAAAAGTTAAGAATGGAGACGTAAGTTTGTTTGTTTCTTGTTGTTTGATTTATTTAATGTCTGAGCACTACCCCCTCATCCAACATGATATAACTTTTTCGAAGTCTCTCACAAATAGAACATGGACTTTTCTATTGGAATCGGTTTGTGTCCAATTGATCGCCTCCAGTCAGTAGGCCTTTGCGCATCTACACTGGGTGGATACGACTGCGGAATCTTGTCGACAGTATTGGACGACCCTCATCTCTTTGTTTTCCAAATAACTCTTCGTAGGAACAAGCTTTTCGTAGCAGCTTCTTTTGAGTTTACCAGCTGAAGTTTAAAGTTATTTGGTCATGATATTGCTGACCTCTCAAATCTGTTTGTACTGTTGATTTCCAGAAAGAGAAAGTTGGATACTTCCCTGGAAACTTCGTCAGGTTAACCGCGCTAAAAAAAGGCTCTTCAGGTTAGTATTAGTGAATCATCGTTTTCACTAAACACGTCGAAAACTTTAAGGAAAACATACTGTACTGTCAAACAAAGATCCTTTCAAGACTGAGAGAAATCTAAGAGCCACCCGCAAATACATGTAGTACCATAAACTAATCAGAACTGATATTGAAAAAGGAACCATCGGCAAGCAATACCCTTTTCAGACCTGCCTTAAAATTAAAAAAATAGCTTCCTCTAGACTACAGTAAACAAACTGTTCTCTATTTAAGACCAAAATGACGAAAATCGATGTCCAGTTTCTTAGCAAAACGCCTTTTTACAAAACCATACTGTTTGGTGCCGCACATACCTACATAGCTCATATACTGGGGCTTGCTGCGTGAATTTCTTTAGTCAATCACTTCTTGCGCTGTAATCATTTGAGCACTTAGCAAACTCTGAGCAAAGCAAGCACACGTATTCTTGAAAAAAAAATACTGTCTCTTGAGGAATTGTAACAGCAATGCCAGTATTCTACTGTTTTAATGTTTTAATTTTTAGCCAAGAAGTCACCAAAGCTTAAGGAAGCTGGCGCACTTCCGGTGGGATCTTACCAGATGGTTGCATTACCTTCAGGTATATTAAATATTTCGAAAATGGCTTCTGTTGCCTCGGCATGCCTTCATTCCCTAACCTTAATGTTAATTTTATCGACTGTGAAGAATTCTCATATTTTGTACAATTTACAATCAGTTCATGCTTTAGCGTGTACTATCGAGTTATGGAGCACGTGACGTGGAAGTTTGGAGAGCACGAAAGAAGCGTAATGCTTGGTACATACTTGGGGATTAGTCGCAGGGACTTGTCGCAGGGACTTGCTTCGGGCCATGGGGCCCGTTTCTCGAAAGACCCGGTAACTTAACGGGCCCGAAATCACATATCGAAATCAAAATCTTAAGAAAAGTAGGGTGTGTTCTGACCTCTAATGAAGTCCAGTATGTTTCTTTAGCTGATAACATTACTGTGCAATTTTCAAACCTTTTGAAACTCCCATCTGGAATGGAAAACAAAACAGCTTAACGGGCCCGGTAATTACCGGGAGCTTCGAGAAACAGGCCCAGTCCCCTAGTGTGTACTCGTACTTTTGCATCGAAATTCTAGTCGCAGGGACCACATTTTTGGTCCCTGCGACTAGTCCCACGAATTAAGCTGGTTTGATTTCTGGGACTAGTCGCAGGGACCAATGGTCCCACAAATCGGTCAATTTTTAGTGTGCACACACTAAGGGATAAGTCCCTGCGACTAGTCTCCTAGTGTGTGCCTAGCTTTAGAGTTGCCCAAAGCGATAGTCGAGGACAACTCTAACTTCTTGAGTTACCTCCAAACTTCCCAATTGCTCCATAACTCGATAGTGCACAGCTAAAAACCAATTGTGTTATAACATAGCCTGTGGAATTCTGTATCAAATCTTACGCGAAAAACGGACAGCAATGTCAGAAGTGATTGTTGGCGGTAAGCGAAATATTAAGCAAAATAGGAATTGGTTTTACTTCAAAGTTTCTGTTGAAGGCGCGAGTTTTAAGCTTACCTTTGAAGGTTGAAACAGACCAGTTTGTCATTTGTTTGGTTTTACCAGAGTGTCTTTCTGTCAAAATTTGTTGCATTTCACCCTCGGACTGTGAAGCGAATCGTGACGGCGCTGATGCCGAGTCTCCTTTTCCGTTGTTTTTCTCTTTTTCTGTCTCATTTAAGAACTCTAGCCCAAGAGAAAAGTCGGAAAATTGTCTTCGCCGAAGTTTTGGGACTGGTGGGCCGTCTCTGTTTGCGGTATCCATTATTGTCGCGAAATATAATATATTTCTCCGCGTTAACGTTAACAATGACCGCTCGCGGGAAAAAAAAAATTCTGGCCAAGTGATTTGCTCACGCTATCAGCGTGCACTATCGGTATTTTGAGCACGCTTACGTCTACTTCAAATTTGATTGCGCGGACTCTGTTAGCTATGTTATAATTCTCTTTTGCTCCTCTTTTTCTTTCATAGTACCGCCTTCTCCAGGTTTTCAGAGAAACTCTCCTCGATTAAGTAGTTTTGGTAAAAGTGGATCTCGCCATCGCGGCAATGAAGATGGAGAACAGAGTCCCATTCCTTCTCCGAAAAAGGCTTTATTTGAGCCAGTTTTACCTGCAAAGGGACTCAAAGCCAAAAAAGGCTCAGTCAAACTCGCTTCCGGTCCAGGCCTACAGTACGTGGAGGTTGAGGTGGACAAAGCGCCCTTGTCTCCTCCCCAGGCCCCTAATCCGGGAGTTCAAACCAACAGCAAAACGCAATACGCTGAAGTTCGTTTACCGTCGTCAACTGAAACCGTTGAAGAGGTTGATGAATGCGAAGAACTTCCACAGCTACCTGAAAAAGAGAATAAGAAGCCTTGTGCTTCAAACGTAGAGATGGACGATATTTGGGTACGAAATTCATCGAATCCACCGCCATCGCTACCGCCGAAAATACGTTCGCCTTCTAAGGGTGACGCACCCGCTGCTGTTCCCGAATCTAGCCAATCAACTTTCAAATCTGAGAGACCACCTGCGGCTCTTCCACAGGACAAACATCCCGGGGGACATTCTAGTCCCGAGGGACAGACTGGTCCCACGAGTCAAACGGGTCTCGGCGTGACTGAGGAGCCCTTGCGGCGGGTCGGAAGTCCCGAGTTGTCACGGAAAGGATACGAAAACATGAGTCTGAAAAAAGCAACGCCTGCTTCCCCTGACGTCTTTGCGAAACCGCAACCATTGAACGTAAAAGAATATCCAAAACCAAAACAGGAGCTAGCTTACGAGAATGTGCAGCTGCCGAACAGAGGAGGAAAGCCTGCTAATGATATGCAGAGTATGATCATCTCTGATGTGGACCAACAGGGAGAGGGAGAGGATGGTTATGTCGTTGTGAACACATCACCCTCAAAACCAACTGACACCAGGGGTTACGAAAATGTCACGCCAGGCGCTAGCACACCGGTGAAATGTAACAACATTTCAAACGATGTTAGTTATGTGCCAATGACGGGAGCTGTTTCTGCTGACTCAGCACAAAATGGCAGGACAAGTAATAAAGCTGCGGAGCAAGATGATAAGATCAATTTATCAGATGATGCAGGTGAAGTTACCAAACTGAATTGCTTTGAATTAAATAAAGGAACCTACAAATCCTGGCCAGAAATCTTGGAACGCTACTTGTGTACTTTTTCTAGTGAGAGTGGGAAGGCATTTATGTTTCAGCCCACAGGATGAGTTAAGTGTCCCATGGACTTTTGGCAAGGATTGTAGACTTGAATATTTCTTATGGTCGATAAAAAAGTAAATATATTACCAAGGTTTTGAAGGTGTCTATAACTCGTTGCAATTCAAGTTTAGATTCAGTTGTCAAACTTCCATTCTCATTGAAAATGGACGCCTCTGTTTTACTAAAATAGTACAATAATGCTTTGGTACTTCTTTGAAAAGAAGGTCTTTTCTTTTTGACGTTGATGGTAAAGTCACCGCCATTAATCCTTACACCTCCAGAGGGCACTTATTTTTAACTATAGCACTATAATGTCAACTTTGAAGCTATATTGATTTTCTTTTATCCTTTTATGCTCGGGAACTCGAGGACCCTATTGGGATAACGACTTTGTTACGGTTGTTGTTTTATGCGGAAGTCTTAACTTGTGAAGGAACTTTTCAACTATAGAACAGATGGCATGCATGCGACTACATTTTTCACGTAGTTGCTTAATCCGATCCTTCTGTGTAATGATTACTCGACAATATAAAGACTTTTTGTAATTTAGTAAGATTTTGCAAGTTTAAATCTGAGAATATGTTTATTGGCATCGCTCTGTAGGGGGAAACAAAGATGGAATGGATTACGAGATGATGACAAACGGTGCCGTGCCAGTTAAACATCAGTATGTCAATATTGACCGACGCGGTAAGCTCGACCAACAATTCCCTAAAAATCACAGCACCCCCCCCCCCCCCTCCCCACTAGCATTCATAAATGCAACTACCAGGACTCCCCACGGGACGTCTCGTAGGGGGAATTAGCCATTACTGCATTTAATCAGCAATTGGAGCCTGCAGTCTTCTCAAACAATGTTAAAATAAAAAAAAACGAATGAAGGGAATCTGAAAAACACTTGAACATATGCTTTTGATGTAAAAAGAAAAAAAACGTTCGTCAGTAAAATATGACTTTATTTGTTGATAAATATACGTTCGTGCCGTATTTTGTTTCCTTACATGTTGATTTGGTTTTCGAGTTTTCACGGAACGTCGTACATAAGACTAGATCGTGGGATAGGCTCAATAGTCAAGGAACTAAAAGTCAATCATTACAGGAGCCCATGGGCTCATGGTCATAAGTAACCTAGCCTGCAGAACAGGCAGATTTGCGGGGCTGAGGGTGAGACACGCGTGATACACGAGCGCGAAGCGCGAATACTGAAAATCTGCATGTTCTACATGCTAGTAATAACCTTTTGTACACAGTACGTTCCAGTAAGTTCACTTCCGAGACAAGTCTTATCAGTATGTACCATGTAAGTACGTTCGACTCCCTTCGCCTGATTTTCGCAGTAATCACCTTCACTGTAGCATTCAAAGGGATTTATTGCCATCAATCTAAAAAGTTTAGATTTTGCTGCGCTCTATTTTCCTTCAAGAAAAATCGGGATAGACTTGGGGAAAGGGGGTTGTTGCCGGCGCCACAAACTAACGTTTCGTTACCATATTTGACTTCATTCGCCTCTATACGTCGAGGTAGTCTTTCCGTTGTACTAAACGTGCGTGGTGCTTCTATTTTTTCCAACAGGAAACGCGGGTGATCCCTCGGAAGCTACGGGACATATTCCGCTAAAGGTGAGTCGAGATATCCTTGTCTGAAAAAAACCGATGTATGGCGTTTAAATGACTCGTGTGTTTAACAGGGTTGATGAAAGAGAGTCTGACTTCGGATTTAGGTCTCTTCTCTCTAAATCAACGAGAAACGACGAGTGAGTCTCTGCTGGAGTCGAGTAAGCGAAAACGATAGTGTGCGGAAAGGTGCACTTTGTAGCGGATGTTGAGAGGTCAAGTTTCAAGTGCATTTTGACGTCAGTGAAAGTTATAGCACCGATTTGAGAGGCTCGTTACGCCCATTTACTGAGTCTGCATATCTACCTTAATTAAGTCGAGGGTATTAAAATTTTAAAGAAGTGAAAATTATTTTGTAAAAGGAACGTTGACTGTCTGTGAAGCACACCGATCTGCTCTTTCAGTGATCTTCTTCTGTCATGATGCTCCTTAAATAGCTGAACCCCGCAGGAATATTTCGAATATAGTATCAACGGGAAACGTAGGTGGAAGAATGTCATTGACTGAATTTGTTTCAGGATGTTAGATTTGCAATTTCGCCTTATTTAGTTACGTCAGGCATTCAGTCACTATTCGTCAGCGCGGAAACAGTGGAATTTTCCCAGAGCACCTGCAGTTTGCGGTTGAGTAGAAATACCACAGTTAATTTTTGAAAACAACTTATTGACCTCTGTTTGGACAAGATACGATCATTTTCTCGGTATTTTTTATGAGTTAAGGTCTTAAGCAGACTGTCAAGTAAGTTGCTCAGCTTTCAAGCTTCAGGTAAATCTAGTGTAAAAGTCTACCTTGCCTGTAGATTCTTACTAGTTGCTTTCGTGAAGGCTGATATTTAGCTTTATTGCCTTGATATCACCTTTTATTGACTTATGCTATGTTGTGTATTGTTGTTTTCTTACAACATTTGATGTCGTAAAATGTGCCCATTTGGCTTCATGTTGTAATTTTTCGTGTCTCTTTGGTCTTATGGTCTTTCTTCTGTTTTCTAGATGCGAGACTATAACGAGTTGTTTGACTGGTTGGAGAAATTCAGATTGACTATCTACATCGATAATTTTGTGAAAGGAGGTTTCGACATGACCAGTGTACTTGGAATCACTGCAGAGGTAAAGAAAGTGCCCAACATGCTTTTGTAGCTCCAATTTAGAGTTTCGGCAAGTCATCTTTACAACTTTACGATGTGTGGTTTCGTATTTGATAATCAAAAAATCATGTTTGCCAAACTCATTAATTGAAACTGTATATGTTTTGAAGGTCGTGTTAGAGTCAAAAGTGTTGACAACTGGCTGAGGAAAACTTGAATTATTAGCAGTGAGAGACAGGCTTAATTCTAAGTTTGTAGGGAAGATTCAAGTTTTATCCTGCGTTGGTTATGCGTGGTGTTACCCAATGTTCGACTGGGTTGATTCG
>JAHPZR010008199.1:92500-118147 GCA_019787425.1 Platygyra sinensis
CCAAATATAATGTTTTCATAAAATCGTATGCCATGGGAGATATGTTTTGGCCGTGCAACAGACGGAATTCGACAAGAGCGTTATATATCAGTTAATTCCAAAAGCTTTGTTTCATATGGGCAGTACAGCCAACGCCACATCAAAAACCACCATTGCTTTTTGTTGGCTTACAAAGAGGAACGGTACCTTTACCAATGGGCCCTTTGCAGCTGGGGTCACGTGACCATATTTTTCCTAAAAATCTTTTGTATTATGGGCTATAACTTAAAGAATGCCAGAAATGGAAAGAGGATATCAAAAATACCAAAGTGGCAAAGTTTGAGGTCCCTAGCATTAAAGAATGAGATTTTATGGCGGTTTGAATTTCAAAAAAAATAAGAAGATTTGTATGGAAATAGTTGCTGGAGAGCAAGGCCTTGCTCTCCAGCAACTTTTTCCATACAAATCTTCTTAATTTTTTTAAAATTCAAACCGCCATAAAATCTCATTTTTTAATGCCAGGGGCTTCAAACTTGGCCGTTTTGATGTTTTCGACACGCTTTTTCCATTTCTGGCATTCTTAAAGTCGCAGCCCATAATTTTATGAAAAGTAGGTCACGTGATGGCTTAGCTGCAAAGGGCCTATTAACACACTAGACGCACAAGGATAGCATTTCCCGTTCTACTCCTGAAACTTAATCATTTACGAACGAAACAGGAGGAAGCGTTTTACAAAATTAACCATATTTTGCTCGGCCATACTGTACAAATACTGTATGTAAATTCACGCTGTTCGTGCCTTGTGTAATTCCCACCCACGAAGCGACTTCCGGTAATTCCGATTGATTCATTATCTGATGGCATCGCCGACATTCTCGCTGACAGATATTTTAATTAGGGGGCGGCAGGCGAATAGTCAAGTAATTGTATCAGGCGTTCCTTCCCGCCGCCACGAAAAAAAAGGACGCCTGATCGCAGGTTAGTCTACAGGCTCCCCTGCGCACTCCCTCCTCACCAGACCTCCCTCGGCTCGTCCCGCTCGCCCTAAACTAGACTACACTCGCCAATCTCGCCCTAAACCCAACCAAACTGGGAGCCTGTTCGCAGGCTAAAATTGCGAGTTGCACACGATTTGTGTCGTAGTCAAGTTCGTTATTTCTTGGTTACACTAGCACGTATGTTTTCTTGTCACAGGCGATTGAAAAACTGACATCGAGTTAGTCTTCTTACTGTTGGAAAACGGACATACACGGCCCAGGCAGAATTATTTTTACTTCTCTGACTTGAGAAACATAATGCGCCATTGAACGGAAATCGAATAACGCTTCACCAGAAAGCTTGGCTTAAAGCTCATAACCTATAGCATTTTAAAATACTTAACCGTAGCAGTAAAAAGCAAAAAGGCGACTCTGTTTAGGTTCCTCACTTGAACAATCTCAGTGACACTTCACAGATTACTACAAGGCTGTATATCTGCGTGGAATTTCTCACCTGAATCTCGGGTGTTTATGAGGTGAACGAGGTGTGGTACTTGAATTCGAGGATTTCCTTTTTTGCAATCTCACCTAACCCTCATTATGTGTAAAACAGTTTAAACTCAAATCATTTAAAGATTTTCTCCAGTTTAATACCATTTATACATTTTTTACAATAAATTCACTTGACCGCTTTGTCACTCGTGGTTGCATTACCATTTAAGTCACGTGTATAGTTACTGTCAATCACGTTGCTATCAGGACGCAGCAGCACTGGTTCTAGCCCGTGCGGTTGGCCGTCGCCTCCCCGCGCTCGACAAACCGGAATCGGAAATGGAAGTGTACGATCGCGGAGCAGTAGCGCCAGCAGTCATAGCTCAGTGGAATCGTTGATCGAAGAGATCGAAGAGAGAAGAAAGAGTTTTGAAAGACCAGGTCGAAAGGTTAGCGCTCCGGACCGACTGAACACCTCGCACGAGTATCATGGAGGAATGAGAACGAACCAAGTGGACGCGACGAGAGGTAAACAACGGTTCACGGCGAGAGAGAGAGAGGCACTGTTCATTCACTTACGATCTGACGAGCACTACTCATCCTAACAAATAACATCAATAACTAATAACTAATCAGAACCGCGATAAGATATTTGTCTTTCCTTGAACTTGTCACTGCTATTGCAACCGTTTTGCACTCTTAAAAACGCTATACTTCAAATAACCTCTTAAACGACAACAGTTTAATACAATTTTTTCTTGCATGTTACGATAACCTGTATATTCTAAACTTATGTACGCGTTAAGGAATGTCTAACAATGCACATAACATTTAATTATAACCAAAAGTTGTGATCCTTTAAAGCACCTGTGATGTTTTTCTTTTACTTATCAATTCTAGTCACTAGTCAGGTGTTGTTTGGTTAGTTTTCGTTTGTTTATAAATTGATAAATTATAACTTTATGATCATTTAAAGCCAGCCAAAAGCCGCGGCGCGGAAGTCGCCTGTCGGTTTTGGCGCATTGACGGTGTGGTCCCCAGGGCCCCGCGTTTGAAATCTGATGGGCTGCCATTGAAAGCGGACCTCCCTGCGCATGGCCAAATAATCGGAGCCGGCCGGTCAGCGTCATCGTTCGTGGTGCTGACCAATAGAAAAGCTAGCTCTGAGGAGGAACTGAACTACAGTGGTTACTGATCAGTGAAGCAGTCGGAGTAACGCCTGGTCATTTGACTTATATGTTCTTGTTATATTCCTACAGCTGATGGTGAACTGGATGAACAAATAAAACAGATTCTCAGAAATCGTTCTAGAGAAGATCTGTCAGATATACCCACCACAGGTAAATATTTTGCTGTTCTGTTGCTTTAAACCTTCTTCGGAAGCCGTCTTTTTGTTGTACAATGCAAAGCTGCAATCGTCGGGACAAAAGTCTTGGCGCACTTTTGGCGCTTTTGATGACGCACCCTAGACAAACAACTCCCCCAGCTTCACTCTTCACCCCACACAAAATGGTTGAAAACTTCTACCAGCAATTTCTCCTTAGTTTTCAACAACGCTTAGCAGCGTTTTTTCAAACCTCAGTTGTGGAACACAAACAAGTCATTGAATTTCATCAACAGTGTCCTAAGTACTTTTGTCCACCATTGTAGATTACGGTGATTGGTTAGTAATATACTGGGATAAAGTGCCGTTCAGTTGCTAGGACTGACCTTACATACACTGTGTGTGCGTGATGACATAAGCACTAAGCTAGTCAGTCACTGAATAATAGTTGCTTTGGCGTCAGTTATAGTAGTAGGGCTATATAGTGCTGACAGCCGTTGTTCTATGGCGGAATGAATAACGTTGTCTCTTGGGTAAATCCCTGTCCAGTGGGTGAAATTTATCCATTCTAAAACTGAACGGCGCTGAATGAGCGATACCTCATAGTTTTGGAACGTAAGCTGTCGCTTCCACGGCTTGGTCAATTTTTGGAGGCAAAGGTAATTGCTTGCTTCCCCGGCTTTTTGATCTCCCAGAGTAAATTGAGGCCGGGTTCCTCAGCAGGGCTGTTACTGAGACAATTACGTGACCTGACCTAACAGGTATGGGCTCACGTGACAAATTCTCGTGCTCTGATTGCGTTGGTTTCCATCTTGGAATACGTCATGCTGTTGCTAATCTTGCTGACCTCTTTGCTTGCACTGTTATTTATTTTGCTAATTTTGTCACAGAACCCTCTGTGTCACCTTCACCTGTGCCACAAATAAATATTGAAGCTGAGTCTCTAAACACGGAAGCGGCGAACAAGGAGCAAGAGTACGTACATAAAATTGCTTTAAATCTTAAGCTCAACATAAAAATTATTTTAAGCTCGTTAGTAGAATAGTTAGCTGAAGATGATTTATATCAAGGCGACTTCTCTATAGAAATCAGTTCGTCAATTCTCATGACCTTGATAATTGACTTACTTTGACTTTTTGAAGAGACGTTAGAATCCGATCACAGCTGGCTATGTAAATGCTCTATATGTAATGTTACGAAATTTCGACGCTCGCTTGCATTACGCTTGCGTTACTTTCGTAACTCAAAGTGGTTTGTGAAGTGACCTGACGAGGGACAAGACGGGGAGAATTTAAATAAGCCCTATAAACCAGTGTGGGCTGTTTGGGTACTGAATGAGTACTGTAACTATTCGAGTAAACGCCGCAGGGACAAGCAAAAATATCATTAAACGCCTCCCTCTAATAAACGCCGCAATCTATTTCGACGTTGCGGCGTTTATTCGAAGCATTTATTTGTAACCAATGTAAGCAATTCAAGTACCTATCTTTAAAAACAAAAGACAACATTCAATCTAAACCAGTCGTGGAAATTTATTTTTCTCGATTGTAGTGTTATTCAGTTCAAAGTGGCTATACTTCATAGCTTTGCTGCTTAGCTCTCTCTAAAACTTCTGCGATGCGCAGTTCCGTAGTAACAGCCGAGAATCTTGCCGGTAGAACTAGTCCGATATCTCTCTTTCTTTTGCCAGTGACTTTCGGCGGGACAATAAATTCACAGTTGTTACAAGGTTAGAAATAAACGCCGCCCTCGAATAAACGACGCACCTTAAGTGCCAAAAAATTAATAAGCGTTGCGGCGTTTATTCGAATAATTACGGTATTAGATAGTATTAGTATATACCACACAAGTGAATAGTACTTTTCGCGCGCACTGATTGACTAGCTCGGAGGTGATTAGTCAAGTACTATTCACCTCCGAGCAGCCGGAGAAAAACAAAATGGCTTTTGTCGGTATATTTTCACAAATAAAGTTAGTCTTTGGACCGCTAGTTATTCAGTTTGTGTGGTATATGCTTCGCGGCTCGGCAAATATCCACCACTATTCACCTCCACTTCGGTGAATAATTGTTAATTATTTTTCGCATTAGAGAACTTTGAGGGAAACAGGAAGCGTTTCTCGCCTCTAAGACTCTCGCTTCACACTTGCTGTCATCGGTGTCGGATTATGATCGCGAAATTAAGTTCTATTAACCCCGTTTCGTGCTTGTCGAATTAATTGTTCTATCGTGCTCTCTTCATTGTAGATTAGCTGAAGATCTATTGAAGGACATCAACAACATGCTAAATGACTTCTCCACTGAGTTAGACTCCATGTTCGAATGAATGGAGAGTTATATTTGATCAATACACGGTAAATATGGCTTTTACAATCGCCTGGAAGAAATAAGTTAACGAGCTGTAACTTCTACGCAAACATGGCAATGGACATGCTTTATGATTGGTCAATGTTTACCACAATGGTGTGATTGATCAAGACGTTATCACGCGACATGAGAGGAAAATAGGAACTGTGAGTGAAACAAGACCAGTCTCCCCTCTGCCCAGTTTAGCCTGCATTGTCACGTCTAAAGGTGCCACACTGTTGAGGGCTTTTGGTATCTTTGTGTTGGTTTTCAAAAATGACCAACCAATCAAAGAATTGTTATCTGCGAGTACAACTTCCAGACACCTTTTTGTTGGTTTTATAAACTTTTTAAGTCAGTAGGTTGCGGTTACTTTGTTTACCCTGCCTCCATTGACTTACTTACCTTTTGATTGGCTAAGCAATGGAAGACCAACATGAAGATGTCATACAGCAGTCAATCATTGTAATTTTCATTTTCAAGCAGATTGGAATGAAGTTTGAACAGGCTCAATTCACGATTACAAGGTATTATTTTCAAGTTAACATTTTTGGACACAATTCAGTCTAACAGTGTCCAGAGAGAAATATCATATATTTAGAGATGATATCCTATCCCGTGTAGTTTTTTTGTGCTAGATCGTGTTAGTACTTTTTTACCTTTCGTAGCATTTTTGATATTATCATTCAGTGTTTCCGAGATATCGTAACTGAGGGAAATCATATTTATTTTGTATTACTTTGAAACGTCTTTATGGGGCATAAGACAGTTTATTTGAAGCCTGCCGTCCTTTTAAATCAGCAAGTGCCGTTTTTAGCTAAATTAGAATTATCAACATATTATCCAGTCAGAAAAATAGGACTAGGGCAGATAACTCGTGGTCCTTAGCAACGAATGGCTTTGCTTGGCAACGTTTAATGAAAACCGCGGGAACGTAAATGAAGCTTGCTGCCTAGAAGAATTATTAAAGAATATTTATTTTAGTAAAACAAGTTACGGTTCAGTTCTGTGATGAAACCTTGCGGTCAAAATTCGATTTGAATATTATTTTTCTTTACAGAATTGCGACTTTTTAGGTAAATTCCATTTATTATCATATGAACATTGATCGTTTTGTCCGTTTTAGGGCTTAGCTGCTCGTATGTCGGCACTGAGAGTCGATCATGGATTGTTTATAAGAGTTCAGTGTTGTAGAAAACATTTTCTTCACCGAACTGACGTTAGAATTGCGTATGGATTAGATTGCTGTTTGCGATGCGAATTTCCAGTTCGAGAGAAAAAATTAGAATTTGATGTAATCATTTTGGAATACATAGAGGAGCCTTTTTATATGTCATAAATAGTATATATGAATTGCTGAAGACAACCGTGGAATTCAGTGTAAAATGACTCATTACTCTTGTATATAGCTATAGTTTCTTTATTTTAACGAATAAATAAACATATTTTAACATACTTTTTTCTTTTGCTCGTCATTCCTTGCGGTTATTCAAGAACATCCAGGTCATTTCATTGATTATTTCAGGTTATTTCCTGATTAACGACTTAAAACTAAGCACTCTAACAAACGAACGCAACGGGAATCCTTTTCGTTAAATCTTGAAATGCTAGAAAAGATTCGTGCTTATAGAAGAGAAAATTCGATATAACCAAACGACACCAAACTACATATAGTTTGCATATAAACGCGACGGGAATACTTTTAAGTCAGCGGCCAAACTACGCCAGACAAATTTAAAAACGCGTCTTTCTACGGTTAAGCCTACCGTCCACACTATTCCGTCACGAAAACGAAGCTTTTCGAAAACTCTCTTCACACTGGAGGAATTTGAAAACGCCGAATTTTCGTTTCGTGTGGACGAAAAACGTTTGAAAACGGAGTTTTTCGAAAACGATAGTATCACAATAATAATAGTAATATGATTTTGCTGACCGAGTTTGCCTAAAACCCAAATACAAAATGATCCGTGATTGTGTTTTTAAGTTTCTCCGGCATAGTGGGTGAAAGAAATGTTTAGAAGTAATTTCCTTCATGCTCGAATAAGAGACAACCCGACGCAACATAGTACCAACAGCAATACGACAACAAAATAAAAACAGAATCTTTTCTGTCCCTCATCACTGATCAGCTTTGTCTGTAAACCATCAGTTACCGCGTTGTGAAGTTCTTTGTAAAACAAGCGGCTTCTGAAAGATGGAAGCAGCTCTTCTGGTGTTCGACCTGAAAGATGTAAAGCAAACAATTCTCGATCATTCTGTTTCTTAATGTAGCATGTGATGTATATGGACTTTGAATCTAGAAGCGAGAAGAAGAAGACAACAATTTACTCTCTGGCTGTGGTAAACGTGTGAAACAGACCCTTGAAATGAGTAGAGAACATTTAAAGCAAAGCTGAGTACAGTGGCAAGTGGACAACAGTTGCGCCTCGTGAAAATTCACTAGGCGAGAGGAACCATTCAGCGAACAAAAATTACACTACGTTAGATTTCCGAGGCATTAAGTGACGAGGAGAGAGCAACACACCCTTGACATCCCAGATTTCAAAGCAAATTTTGGTACGCATTTTGTCATACCTTGATTTAACTCTTCCTGCAGACTATGAGCCAGTTTTCCATTGAACGTCTTGTGAACCCACGGTGTAGTTAAGGGCTCACACAGAATGAAGTTAAGATCGAAGGCGTCCCTCAAAACACACTGCCACTGAGAGAAGCTTTGTGTCGCTCCCAGATCAAACGAGGGGATGTCAAATGCACTCTTTGCACTGTTTCCTTTCCGTTCAATGGAGTCGTCCTCCAAAGTAAGACAACAGCAGAGTAAGGCGACGAGATGGTTCATCTCTAACATTGGCTCAGCGTTATTAACGAGGAAACGTAGAGACGCTGCAATTAATTTAAACTTCTCCGGCAAGGACTTGATGCAAGCTGTGTTTGAATCAAGCGCATTTAACAAAATCTCAGATCTTTCTTCTTTTTCGAGGTGCGGAACGAGACTCACTCCAGGGACCACGCCCTCTCGGTAGGGCGGCACATTCGACGACTTTACCTCTAAACCCTCTCTGTCCCATTCTTGTACCATCGTTAGATTTCGTCTCTCGTCGTGAGATGCAGCATCGTTTAAAATACCATACATGACCTGTCTCAGACTCTGAGAGCACTGATTAGCCGACACTTCCTCACAGTTTTCAACCTGAATTCTGAGAAAGTTTTTGCCCGTTGTCAAGGCACTCATACATTTGGCGGTGAACAGTCCCTTGCGAAACTTGGGCAAGATCCATTCTTCAATTTCACAGCCTTTTTGAGTCTTCAAGGAGCTGTGGATTATGCCACTGTCGAAATAGTTCATCAAATTTGACTCTGTGATCTTATATTCGTGCAGAGAATGCTTGACAGCTTGTCTTAGTCTATCTCTGCTTACCACTGACCCTACCATTAGTAGAGCAGACTCGAGAACCTCTTCCTCTGTCCTTGAGTCAGATAGAATAGTAGCAACGCTTCTATATCTTGACGCTTTTCCTCGATTCATCGTGGGTCCAAACTCTGCCAATGCTTCATAACTCACATAATCATTTCCGGCCAAAGAAGCGAACAGAGGAAGAAATTCTGCGCGAATTTCAAAGTGCGATGCCAGTTCTTCCCGATAGAAAATGTCGGCAGTTAAGCCATCAGCCTTCCAATTAAAAGAATAAAGTGGGATGTAGCCTGCTTTGATATCAAAAATAAAGAAATCGCTGTCATTGCCTAAAACAGGGCAGTTCCAAGCGAAAGCCAAGGAAGCGATTTCAGTGTCTGCTTCGCTGAAAAGAAACAAAGATGTTCTTAGATAAGCTGTAGCAACCTGGCAGTTATATCTTTTTGTCATGACATTCACTCAGGCGGGGGGAACCTCGATATGAAGAGGTCGGGGATACTCGTTGTCTTGCTTAGGGATATAAATCAATGATTCTGGTCTCTGGTCTCTGTTTAGGACGAAACGCACTCGAAGAAATAATGATTAAAAACGCTACTATTTTCTGTTTTTAAGCCAGTTTCTTCCAGACTCTCAAGTCTTTTCTACTAACGCGGAACAGTGGTATGTTTTGAATAAAGCTTGAGTCACGCCTAGAATGATGGTCTTCTTCAGGGGTTTAATTCAATTTTTTCGACGAACATCCGCAACCTTTTCATAGTAGAGTCTCCCTGCCATTCAGGATTATTTGAGTAGCGAGCAAGGAAGAAAGTAGACCTTGTCGTTCCCCCAGTTGTACCCTGCGAGCAGAGGTCCCTTCGATCTTTCCCTCTTCAAATCACGGAACGATTCTCTCTACACATACATTCACCCTGGTAAGCCACACTAGCTGTTCCTTTGAAATAAATACTTCAGTTTTTAAACTGAAACAATTGAAAGGCCTGGAAACTGAAACAATATCACTAACGTCATCAAAATGTATTTCCTCAATCCATTACTCCCTATTCAAGTGAAATGTCATACCTCGTCGAAAAATCGAGAACCAAGAATCTTAATTTGCGCTAGCATGAATAAAAAGAAATTCTGCTTTGCAGACGCTCGAGTGATCGTTATAAGGCGCGAGTTCGCGTGGAGACGCACGCGACAAGTGGAATAAGCATCCTCTTTTCCTCGGATGTCTCCGCCCGCGAGCGTCTTCTCGCTCTTAATTCGCTCCCTATTACTCCAGCGTTTGCTACGCAGGCTAATATATAAAAAAGTACTGTCATTATAAAATTGGTGAAATCAGCTAAATCGCTGATTATTTAGTTTATTCCGACAGCTGACATAGCCAAGATGTTACCATCTTAAGTGAACTGCTTCATGTTTGCTGGTCAAATTTTCTTCTCGCCATACTACAAAGGAGATACACTGTCCAGTCGCTGGCAACAATCTCCAAGTCACCTATTCATTCGACTATTATTGTACCATAATCTTGCGTCCTACCTGTCGCAAACCACGAATTTGACACTATGATCCCTCAGCGCCTGCAGAAACACAAGCCTCAACAAAAGCGGAAGTACGAAGTCCTCACCGTTTTCTGGTGCCCGATTCTCGGCTAAGGCACGAGATGTTTCGATCCTCTGATTTGCTCTTTTTATGTGTGTCTCTAACTTTTTGCCACTTGCATGTTGTGCACCATCGAGGACTACAAAGGATTCTACACCATTACAATCAAGCGCCTTGAAAAACGAAAGTACAGCGTCGCCGAACTCTTCGTACTGGCCTCCACATCGACAGTCGAAGACATTCTTGTAAAGGTAGTTACATAAACCGGACCCGTCTATGACAAGTTTTGTGTTTTTAAGCTCGGTCTGACGTTTCCAGAGGGTTTCGATTGAGTTGACATAGCTGGTAAGTCCGCGAACTCCCATTTTGATTGAATCGTCCTCAAAATGTTTAAACTGATAAGTACTTGTTGTGTAGCCGTCACGAAACCTCCTCCACAGGCACACGTCAATACAAGCCTTTCACAAACCATTCAGTATTTATTTATTGAAACTTAAATATTTTGCTTGAGCCTCTTTAATCTTGATGGCTTCTTTATAAAACGATTGCTTGGTATCGTAATCCCACAAAACCAGTGAAAAATATAAAATGGTTTCCGCTTGCATTATACGTTTTGTATATTATCATGATTTTACCCTCCTCTACCAGTATAGAAAAAGATTAAATTTTGGATTTCGCTTTAAGGTGAATATGCATCATGTGGTTGAATTTGCCATTAATTTTCATCTTTCTGTCTATATTTGGGCATTGTACCGCGTGGCACTACATTTTTGCGGGTTATAATTTTGGCGATTTCTACACTGATCGGCAAAGGACGCGGCGTGTCTATGGCGGAGCGCGGTGCCCAGGTGCTTCCTGATAAAGGACGCAGACAACAGCGTATGTGGACAAGAACGTACCCTGTGAAAGCAGACAGATTTTCTGGAGCTGATCTCTACAGCACTTTACCTGACGAAATAATATAATATTGGATTGACCAGCATCACAAGGTACGAACTTATCACTTGTTGCTTCAGGGCTAGGTTAGAAAGTACCTTTACAGGTTTCAGAAAAGAACGTGGATCATATTCGTTTAGTTTTCCTGTTGTTTCGTCGTTCTCCATTCATTCTGATTTATAATGGTAATTGAACTGAGTGGAGTGCAATTTGTATAGGGAATCGGCCTGTTCGAGAAACAATTAGGGATTAATTGTACGCGTGAACAGATCGGACTTTTTAGTAATTTCCACGAGTGGCTGCCGCAGCCACGAGTGGAAATTAGAAAAAATCCGATCTGTTCACAAGTACAATTAATCCCTAATTGTTTCCAATCAGAAGCGAGTATTTACGGTAGCAGTATTATTAGGTCGGAAATCATACGCGTCATTTCAAAATCGAACGAGCGCGCAACGTGAGTTCGATTTGAAATCACAAGTATGATTTCAGACCAAAATTGCACTCCACTCAGTTCTATTACCACTTTCTTAAATCCATTTTGAAATCGCCCAAATACAGGACTTGGCCAATTGAAATATATTATTGATGCAGAACTGAGGCGGTTTTTAAATAAAAAGAGGAACAGGAAACGCTTTTCAATACGCAATAGAGCAGTGCGTGACCTTTAATCAAGTTGCGCGCGCGCTATTTTTGGTTACTAGAAAGTTCTGCTGTATCGCAAGCGCTCACGAGAGCGCCGCGACAGTCCGCAAGTGTTATTACATCCATTTTGAAATCGCCCAAATACAGGACTTGGTCGATTCAAATATGTTATTGATGCAGTACTGAGCTGGTTTTTAAATAAAAAGCAGAACCGGAAACGCTTTTACATCAAAATACGCAATAGAGAAGCGCAAGACCTTAAATTAAGTTGTACGCGCGCGCTATTTTTGGTTACTGGAAAGTTCTACAGTGTAGCGCAAGCGCTCGCGAAAGCGCCGCGACAGCCCGCAAGTTTGAAGTGTAACTTCCTCATTGGCTGGAAAAATGATGTGATTTAGAGCAAAAAATGGTGCAATTTGGGAATAAATTGCACCAATTTGAGCCAATCAGATTACAGGGACCACCAGTGATTTCAAAATGGATTTAATAAAATTTATAACTTAGAAGTCGATGGTCAATGCCCGCTGCATTTCACTTCACAGTTTAAAGTTATTAATGTAGTCTCTAAGGTGGCTCAATAGGGTTTTAAGAGCGCGCGCACCGATGATGCGAGCTTTAGTAATGTGCGCGCGCTAGCTGACGCAAGCTCATGCAAAGCAGCGAACAAGTCAACAATATAGCTCAAATTACAGCCTAGAAGTAGAAAGAGAGAAACCATTTAAAAGAAAACGTAAAGAAAATGATTTGGACCGAAAGGTCTTGTGTGTATTTTGATGAGACCGCCATTGTCGAGTTGCTCATCGACAAAACCGCGTGGTTCGAAAATTCGCGCATGCTCACATAGCGATCTTGGCGAGTTCCTATTCTGACGACGTAATTGCCATTGAGGTGAAAAATCCTTATCAGATTTCTCGAGTTTCCTTCGGTGAAATTCCTCAAGATTTGGCAGAGAAGTTATTCCTTATTAGCTTTCCTTGCTTTCAATTTGTCAGAAAATTTTGTAAGACAAGGGTTTCGCTCAGCCAAAAAGACACAAAAATGCTAAAAACGAAAAAACTACCTTGACAACCCCTACTTTTTTCGATTTTAAAAGTTTCTTCTTGCCATACTCTACCCGGTGTGAGCATATCAGAAAATTTTACCGAAGGAAATTGAAGAAAATTGAAATCAAAGCCAAATAGACGTCAAAAAATGGCCATGTTTGAGTAGTTTTAATTTGAGACTAAAAGCCTTGATATCAGAGGTGACTGTTGAACAGCAAATTTTGGCCCTTGTTTGTTATGTTTCAGTAGCTTTGATTAGGAAAATGGCAAAAAGAACGAGAATATTAACTTTCGATTGAGGCCACTGGCGCGCGCTTCGTAATCTTGCATAACCCTATTGAGCCACCTTAACCAAAAACCCGGTATAAAAGCGATGCTTTTCTTGTTTCGAGTAACATTTATTATCGGCAACAAAAAAAGTTGGAAGAGAACGACCTTAGCCGGTATCTTTCCAATAACTATTTGTTACAACATTAGATGTGAGAATTGATAGTCTATCAAGACATAATCACTTTTACTTTACTTTCGTTACTTTTATCTCACAAGGACTGGGAACTACCGTGACCAAATTCACGAATTTGATTTGGCATCTAGATCGGCATTTAGACCAACAATGTTTTGCAGTGAAAAAGTTGCAAACTGAAATGCAAAGTCATCACCTATTTTCATCTAATATTTATTTATTTATTTATTTATTTTTATCTAATATTTATTTCTGTAAGTGCCAAAAAGCTGATGAGAAAAAAAAAGTAGACAGAACGAGCAAACTTTGGAAGCATTAAATTCGGCTCGTCGCCGTTCGCAAGCAAATGAAAATGTCAGTTAGTGCAAATCAGTTACATTAAACGAATTAAATTGCTTTTGTTTTTGCCATATAATAAACATCTTATTAACTGAGCTAAGTCGGTCTGTATAGGAGAATCTGACCTCGATCGTGTGTACAGATCTCGGTCAAGATTCTCCCATACAGACCTGCTGCTCGGTTAATAAGAGCTAAGTACAGATTCAGTATGGAGAAATAAGATAATCATCTCGACGTTACTCTCAAAAATTACTCGATATCATTGTAGTAACCAATCCCCCGCCTAGTCTCAATCCGCGCCGCTATATAAACAATAGTCTCCATTTGGCGCGAAAATATGCTCGGATATTTGTCCGCGGACATTATCTGTTCCGAGAAGCGAACAGTTTTCCGAGAGCGTAGCTCGAGGAAAACTGTGAGCTTCGAGGAACAGATAATGTCCAAGGACAAATATCCGAGCATATTTTCGCCCCAAATGGAGACTATCGTGTTTATTATCCTTCAAATCTTTTACGCAACGCGCGCAGTTTTGAAAATTGGGGTATATCCTCGGATATCCCCCAGTTTTACACGGTCACGTGACGTGTTTAGACAAATCGCAAGCGAGCGAAAAGATTTGATGGATTATAAGTATAAATAGTTTGACCCTCGCGCGAGTGATGCAAATCGAAAGGTATTTCGCTCGAGTTCTCAAGTTCAGTTATAACTTCGTTACGTTCTTTGCTACTTCGCTCGCCGTATTCCCAAATCGTCAGGTAATGTCATCTTCGTTGGTTTGTCTCGTGTTTCTTATATTATTCGTATTTCTTGTTATTTTCATTGTTGTAATTATTTGTTCCGCTCTTAACGTATTATATTTGTTACCTTTATCCTAGAAACCACTGGCACCGTCATGTAGAATAAAGTTAACAAGTTCTGGTCGTTCGAAATTTCATTTAACTCTTTTATGACTTAAATTATTGCCGGTGCGTTGGTTATAATCATCAAACTCTAGCTATTATGATTTCTTTCTATGTTCCATGTCTTCTTATGAGTTCTTGTTCAATCCATGTAAACACTAGCTATCTGTTGATGTATCTGTATACCTATTTACCTTTTTATCTTACTCATTTAGCTTACCTGTTTGAAAATAACTTATTCCTAAATATGATTGTAAATAACCTGCTTCGATTAGCTTTGCTATATGCGGGTTGACTTGTGTAAAACGTTAAATTGTAAAATTCAAAATTACAGAAATAAATATTGAATTGAATTGATCATTGCGGACACTGAACAATGATGATGCATGTGGACCTCGCGCGTACACGCGCGCACAAAATCTTAAACATCATGTAAACTCCCGCAACACCTCATATTTTTACTGAAAATGTGATATTTATTACAAACTTTTTGTCAATTTTAATCTGAAAACACATATTTTCATGCAATATAGTCGAATCTAGGAAACGCCTTCACTACATATCTTTTATATACTAAGGCCCCGTTTACACGGGTCCGGACAAAACTTGCACGGTTCCACCTTGCGTTTACAAGGGACCGGCGGAACTAGACGAATCTTTGAACGGCTAAATGTGCAAGTTTGGGACCTGAAAAAAGAAGGTCGACGTTTTGACCGGCGCGGTTCCATATTTGTACGGACTCGTGTAAACACCCGAAACGTGCAACTTTTTGCTCAGATAGCGCGGTTATGGCCTGGACTCAAATACAGCGACTGGTCTAAACTTTGCACGGATCCGTGTAAACACCACTGAAACAGAATTGCACGGATCCATGTAAACAGGCGTTCCAGGAACAAAATTCGTCCGTGCAAAAATTTGTCCGGACCCGTGTAAACGGGGCCTAAATAATACGATATACTTATCATAGTAAATGGTTTGAACCCAGGAGTATCAGTAGTACCAGATTCCATATTTAGTTTCCAGTCGAAGTCTTCTAATTTCTTTTCTTAGCTTCCCTTCCACTCCACCTTTCCCCTACACTACACTGCATCGCACCGCACCGCACACCGCACCACACCACACCGCACCACACCACACTACACTTACACTACAGTGCACTACAGTGCACTGCACTGCACTACTAAGATATCGTATCTTTCAAATCACCAATTTTTCTAAAGAACGATATTAAAGAGTTATTATATGGCAAGGTAAATCCTAGCGTTCTGATTGGTTCTTTCTTGGTCAGGATTCCGCCATACGGACCGTTTCCATGGAAACGGTCATCGGCTGTGTATTTTTTGTTTTCGAAAGCCGGCAAATTCAAAACAAGCATGGCCCGAGTGCCATATAATAAACTACTTACTAACCTAGCTAGCTCGAGCCGTACTGGGGAATATTGGCCCTCGGTCGTTTTTGTACGGACCTCGCTACGCTCGGTCCGTACTGCCACGACCTCGGGCCAATATTCCCCAGTACGGCCCTCGCGCTCGGTTAGTAAGAGGTTAATATACGCTCATTTATTCGTATCGCCAAGAATCAGTATAAGATAAAGTTACGGTTATTATTATGGTATGTCAGATTATACAAAGACTCGGCAACTTTTATTTCAGCGGCCTGGTACCTAAGCATTGTTGGCCAGGCTGCTAAGGCAACTTACATTCGTTGGTCGGTGTGAGTACGCAATAATTTTGCCAGTCTTCGCATCGTGGAAGGTAGCGTCGGAGCTATAGTGGCCGCGAGTCAGATAAAAGCCGTCGAACTGGATTTTTTCTCCACGTCGAACTGCTTCAGTTCTTGCTTTTTGCACGCTCCAGTCAGCGATCCTTTTTACGAACGGTGCAATCCATTCAACAATATGGATCCACTGAGTGAAACTGACGTGATCCAGACCGAGAGTCCCGAGAATTCTGTGGTAATCTTTGAAATATTGCCCATTGACAAGGAATGAAAGAGCAACGAAATTACGTCCTGCAGATCTTGGGCGAGTTGTGGCTTTAACGACAGGAATGCTACTCTTCAAGTTGACTTTTTTTCCCACATCGACTACACTCGAACTCGAACTCTTCAACTGTGTTTTGTTTCACCGAACAAAATTCGAATTCAGTTTCTTTTTCACAGTCACAGTGTTGTAGATTACTTTAAGTACTGTTAAGCTTAAGTAGGTTCTCAAGCGAGGTTGATGTTGTATTAGGAGAAGTTGTCTATCACAAGTTTCGAGCTCACCATTATTAGTCAAGTTTTCTATCCGGCCGAGTGGTTAGCATTTTTGATGTAAGAATGAAATTCTTGAAATAGAGCTGCTTTCAAAAATAATTTACAAGCCTCCTTGCTCACCGTCTGCTGACCTCTGCTGCTCCATGCTGTCTTTGGTGAGTGGTTGCAATTTAGTGGCCTCGATAGCTTCGTTTATTTGTATTATATCTAAACAGTGGAGTTTCTCAGGTTCGGAAGGACAGTTCACGGACACAGGTTCACAAGGTCGCACAGTTTTATCGCAAAAGACTTCAGGGAGTTTCGGAGCGGTCAAAAAGGCCACGGACACAGAGTTTGCCGGTGGTTATAGCGTAATACTAATTTTAGTTTGTGTCTCCGCATCTTTGAGATTTCGATTCCTAACCTGACACTGGAAATCGTGTGCTGTCGCCTTTTCGAAATTTCCCCATCAACATGCAGCCATCGCTGTGGCTTTCTGTTAATACGTCCGTACTTGGATGAAGTTTTCAAGCAAAACAGCTAAGTTTAAAAATAAAGGCACCACTCACATGTTGTAACCGTAAAGAAGAACATTAATCAGAAAAAAATGTAAGCAAAAAGTGTTTTTTGTGTTTGTTGCAGCGAAGTAAAAAAGTTAAACAGCGACTTGAATCGGCGACGGGCCGGCGCCGAAAAAAGCGCGCGAAAAAATTTTGGCTGACCGGAAGTGAATTTGCACCTGGGTAGCAACCGTGTAGCTTAGCAACGAGATACTTAATGGCCTTACGTCAGAAAATACAGTTTGAAGCGGTAACAAAATTATCACGTCTGATTCATTATTAGCCAGTAGCTATCATACCTCTCCCTTTCACGTTCGATACAAGGGTGGAACCCAGGCGGGAGAAGAGAGATCATTCTCTTACCTGGGTTCAACTCAAATGAGAGCGGCGAAGCTGATTTCCGTTTCGTAAACGGTCGATGCCATTTTTAACGGTCGATGCCATCATTGGTAACCAAGCCTTTCAGAATGAACGATGCCATATCTGCTTTAGTTTAGGCCTGGACAAGGTAGAAACTGGTTATAATTTGTTGATGGAGTAAAATGCATTCACCAAATGCTTAATTGTTCATATTCACACTGGTTTGCTTGCGGTTAGCTCTTATTTGATGTTTGGGGCAACTCTATTATTAATGTTTAAGAATGTCACGTTTTACAATTAAATTTTGGGGAGATTTGGCGGATCGACCTGGTAGTGTAGTGGTATAAGAGGGATGTCAGGAAACAGAGGTTCCGGGTTCGATACTAGGTGGTTACTTGCAAATTTTCCTTTTTCTTTAATTTAGTAGAGAAAAATTCGTTCACAGTTAAAAATTTTCCAAAGTGTCGCGAAAATGGCATCGACCGTTTACGAAACGGAAAGCTGCAGCGGCGAAGGGAGAGTTCGAGAGAGTTCAAGGACTGGACTACTGGCCTGCTTTTCTGACCAAAGAAAGTTCTCGCACAACTCCTTACTTCACTACTTGAGTTCTACTCCAGTAAGTGCGCTCCAGCTGCAAAGCTAAGAGACAAATATTAAATTCTCATTCAACAATACTTTAAATTCTTTGTCATTGTACACTGCGTCATTGTGAATGTTCGAAAATTTAAGGTGGCTCTGGTCGAGCCCTATGTACGGAATTTTTTTTTAAGTTTGCCAAAAGTTGCGTCTTATCCTGCTGATTAAAACTTGGTAATATAAAAAATTTCACGGAACCGATTCTGAATTCTAAGCATCTAAAGCTGTAATTAAGGGTGTTTTAACAGGTCCATTGCCCAGAATGCCATTGTCTCTCGCGACATGTTCTTGCAGTGCCCAGTTTTTCAATGCGCGGAATAATAATGCCTAGATTAAGCTTTCGGATTTCCGACTGCTCTTGTCGATGAATCTGTGGCTGTCAATCAAACGGTGCCGAAGTAAATCCGGTCGAAGGTGTAATAAAGTTAAGAAAAGCGCTCTAATTTAAACGCTGCCTACGCTCTTCACAGAGGCTTTTGTCAACAAAGTGTTGCAGCGGCATTCTCTCTCTTGTTTTTGTTGACATGTCACACTCGCAATGGTTTGAGCGCGGATGCCAAAAGTTTTCCCACAAAAAATTCTTCTTCCAAAGCGTGGCCAAATGGAAAGTGCGGTGCGCGAAACATGCACTTGCTTCTATTTTGTCGTTGTCCTCTTTTACTCCACCGGTCAAAGCAGTTCATTAGACGCAGTCTTTTACTCGATCGGTTTGCGTAGTCTGTACGTTGATCAAGGACTTGAAAGACAACACAGGTCTTTTCTATTCGTACGACGGTGGGGAAAATAAAAATAAATGAAATTTCTGCTTGAACGCGTCTTACGCCTGGGTGTGCATTCTTTTCCATTGTTTGTGTGAGATAATTATTCAAAATTGGATCCGTTTTAACTCTAGCGGGAATTTCAAAGCGAGCCCGAGCTATTGTCATGCAAGTCTTAGCGAAGGAGCAAAGTTTGACGACAATTAACACTTTTGCCGCCACTTCCTATGGCTGCTCTAACCCGAAACTTGGCAGGAAGCTACTTGAAACAGCGAGTAATCTGAGTAATAAAATGCATATGCACAATTTCCCACAAGCATTCCAGCTCCATCGCCGACAAATCCAGCGATTAAATTTTTAAGTCTTCTTCTTCTTCTTCTTGGCGCCATTTATTATTTGAAAAAAGAAAGTTTAATTCATTTTTAATCCATCGGACGGATGCCTACTTTTCTTTATGGTGCTGTTTCAACAGGCGATGGCGGGGGCGCCCGAGGAGTGGTATCAACAGGTGGAAGATTTTGTGTCTGTTTTTTGGAGAAAAGACTTTTGATCTCTTCGCGTTTGTAGTAGATCCCGGCCAATGAAACGAAAATGCTGATGACACTCAGCCATTGTGTTATTGTTAGAACGTTTTTGGTGCTTTCGCTTTCAACGGTCGCTGGAGTGTCAGACGGTGGTGGGTCAGCAGGCACATCTTGTTTCAGCTGATTATTTGCAATGATGATCTGAGCCTCAGCTAAAGCCTTTTTCTGTGCCTCGCGAGCCTGTTTTGTTTTCGCAGCGATAAGTTTGCCGGCGGCGACCCGTTTTGGATTTTTCTGTTTTGTGGTTGGGGTTTTTGAAGTCACTTGTTGAGTCGTGTCAACAGGTTCTGAATCTGCCATGAAGTATATTTACTGACAAAATTGTTTTTAATTGATAATTACCAACAAATGTTCACTAATTATTCAGAAGTTACTGGGGATTGCTTAGCAGTTGGTACTTCATCAACCCCAGCAAGCGGGTAGCCGTCTGCATCACGAGAAAGGTGGCGCGGCTCCTCAGCGCTGAAATCGACATGTTTTGCAGTGATCAGAAGCGCGTTGGCAACTGCGAGCAGGCGGCCGTATCTAAGCGCAATCGCACCAGACAGTTCAGACAGCTCTTTTGTGATGATGTAATCATTTATAAGCTCATTCTGTAGAGCGTCGGAATCTTTAATTTTAACTGCCATGCTGAGAGCTTTCACGGAAAACGAAAGAATGCTTTCAATCAAGGTTTCGGTTGTCTTGGCGCCAACGTACGTCTCGTACCTTTTGTAGTGCCTCATGACGCTTTTGTCTTCCAACCGCTTCACCTGATCGTGTGTCAGATTAACGCCGATTGCTTCCTTGCATTTGCCTGTGGAAACCAGAATCGCAAGATGCTCACGGAGAGCTGGAATATCCGGACCAGGCGCAGGCAAACCTGTGGGTTCAGCTTCCAGCAGGCTCATGACTTCAGCCATCACGGGATCGTTTTCTTCAGCCATAATATTAATTCAGTTTTTTCTTTCATTTTTCCAACTGTTGCCTTTGTGTTACTTAGGGTATTTGCAAAATGTAGCCACATAGGAAGGGATTTTCAGCTTTTCCATCTCTGCCTGCATCTCCGCTTTTTTCATCCATTCTCCAAACTTGTCAAAGATGATCTTTTTTTCTTGTTTATTGGGGAGGCGACCGATAGACACTGTGGCGACATTGTCGCAAAGCCTCTCCAGGTCGTGGAAATACTCGGTGGCGATCCACAGGGTGATGCTGCGGGACTTCTCCGCCATTGCACACTCTTCCAGTGTGGCTATTAATTTAGGGGTCATTTCACAGTGCTCAACGAAGATGAGGTCTCTGCTGTCAAGATCCGTCCATTTTTTGAAGAATTCTTTGATTTCTTTACTGGCGTCTTTGTTGAGACTGGCATCTTTGACTACTCGGATGCGATCAAATTTTTTTAATTCTTTCAGCGGGGTAGGAGAAATAATTGGTGATTCATGTTGCCTTAATGCTACTTCTGTTCAATAAAAAAAAGGGTGGCGCAGAGAAAAAAATTAAGTGGGCAAACTTGCGCTCTTTCAGCCTTGCAATCATCTGCTTCAGTTCGTCATGAGAAAGCTCGCCGGCGTATTCTTCGAAGATTGCTTTCGTGGTCTTGGCCGATGGCGTATAAAAAAGAACGATTGCTGCCACTTTCTCTCGGAAAGGCTTCGCGATGCTGGAGAGCTGCTGGGTCAGTACCCACACGCTGATGCCGGCGTGGCGAGCAGAAAGTCCGAGCTTGACCAGCTCTCCGGTCCGCCCTTTCACATGTTTTGAGGCGGCGCAGTCATCAAGCATGATGAGAGTGTTGGTGCTTTCAAAAGCAAAACTGGCCACTTTCAGCCAGGTTTCGACCTGGTGCTGCTCGCAGATGATGACCTCTAGACGCGGGTTTCTCTCACCGAACCGGTCTAGCGTTCTGTTGTATGAGAAGGTTGGGCAGATAAGCATGACGTAATCAAACTTGTCGTAGAAAGGTCCACAGAGCTGGTTCACGAGAAACTGCGTCTTGCCCGAGTTTGTCGGACCAACAATTAACGCGTTGAATGGGATATTGCAAGGATCCATTTCAGTACTGCACAGTGAGAGATAACAAAGACATGACAGTTCCTGATCCCTTGGCGTCTCGATTGATCTCCAGCTGGATGCCGTCCGTAGTGTTTACGAGACGGGTGCCGCTACCATGCATTTCTTGACTGGTCATGGAGCGCAGATCGATCAGTAGCCCGAACTTGTTTTTAGTGTAAAACTTTTCCAGAGTCATATGCTGGGGTTTGTTTTTCTTTCATGAAAAAGCGACTGACCTCTGTCAAAATGTCCTGGCTTTCGATGCCGTTGTTGTACAGCATACTAGGTGAGCTGTTGATCGTTACTCTGACATTCTTCAGGTCAGGAAAGATGTATTTTTCTGAATCTCTTGTCCCCGCAGTGTAAGGCTCCACAATCAAGAGGAGAAGGCCTTTCATTGATCTTCTTTGTGAGTTGACTATGATGTTTATTTTCGTGTCTGTTGCTCTGTTGATCGTGTAAATTTTATCGAGGTTCACGTGGTCATAGACAAACTCTTTGCCGCTATCGCAAACAATTTTCGCCTCGTCTGCAAGCTTCTTGCTGCGAATCATTTCATACTCCAGCTGGATGTTGGTCAGCTTGTATTTCAACTTGGTTGGGTCAGATCCTTTGACCACTTGGTCGGCTAGTGCGAGTTTCACTTCAAATAAAAGGTTATTGTATAAGGCTTGCGGATAGAAAATGCCGTGGTCAGTCAGGATCTCATGGTCGAAATTGATGCGATATTTGGTGCCGTAAACCTCGTTCAGTTTTTTTTCAGCGTCAACTCCAGAAGTTTCTTTGTCTCCCGAGCATGAGCGGATCTTGCACAAACCTTCGCTCTGTATACCCTCTGGCACCATGTTGTCACGCTTTTCTCCGGCAAAAATAGGTCTCTTCATGTCTTGTATATGTCATAGTCCACCGTGTCTTCTAAGATCGTGCCCTCAAACTTGACTACCAGCTGGCTCACAAGCGCCCGCGACACGTTCTGGACGAGAAAGTTATTGGCCTGCCCTCCAGTAAGGTCGATGTCAAAGCGCAGCGCCAGCGAGCCAGGCACGAGGACCTCATTTTCATTCAGCTTGGGCACCTGGACATTCAGCGTCTCGCCAGGGTTGGCTTCAGAAGGGATGGAGGTCATGCGCTCGACCGCGCGCGGCGCCTTCATGGCATTCATTATCTTTTCCATGCCACGCTTCTGGGCGAAGGTTATAACCAGGCGGAGGTTGACCCAGCGGCAGATTCAAACAGCTGATTCACTAGCATTTGTAGCGCGACCCGAGATTCTTCCGAGAGTTTTATTTTCAGGATGGTTTTGAAATATAAAGACAAGGACATAGCGACTCTGGATGACATCCAAAAGCTCAAGGCAAAAGATCTGCGAGATATTTTGCGATCTCACTCCGAATCAACAGGCGGAATGAAGGCTGATTTAGTGCTGAAAGTGTATGCGTTATTGATGTGACATGTTTTGCCATCGTCTAACGCAAATAGCGGGGAAAATGAAGATGCACTGCATGAAATGGTCTGTATAAGGACCCTTCCTCAGGCCGTACACAGTCAGTATATCTATTGGTATAAGACAAATATAAGGATGAGGCAGGATGTATAAGGTCCGTATAATGATCAGTATATTTCAGGGTATGCCAAGAAAAATACCAGGATCTTATACACTTGTGGCAGGATTCCTTATATGTCAGTACACACTTCAGTATACATCATGTATACTGTGTGTAACAGGAGGTATACTGAGAGGTACGTGGAAGGTGTGTATACGGAATTTTACACTTGTGACAGGATTCCTTATATATCAGTACACATTTCAGTATACATCATGTATACTGTGTGTAACAGGAGGTATACTGGGAGGTACGTGGAAGGTTTGTATACGGAATTTTACACTTGTGGCAGGATTCCTTATATGTCAGTACACATTTCTGTATACATCATGTATACTGTGTATAACAGGAGGTATACTGGGAGGTTTGTGGAAGGTTTGTATACGGAATTTTACAGTTGTGGTAGGGTTCCTTCTAGCTCAGGCCACATGTCAGTATACAGTATGTACATGTATACTGGGAAAATCAAGGGGTGTACTGAATGTGGTGTGGAAGGAATCTGTACTGATTTCATATATCTTGTGAATAATGACCACTGGTTTTCAGCTGGAATGAAATTTGTTTTCAGCACTCTTAGTGACAGGGTCTAGGAATACAAATCTCAGATTTGAAACTGAATGCTTCATTATTAAACGCCATTTTTATCGATTTCTTCCCTGCTAGTTTTATTAATTAACCATTTACAAATTAAAACCTGATCGATTTCTATCTTAAACTCAACGCAGCGGAAGTTGTCTCGTGCTTCTTTAGCTTGTACTATCCAAATGGAACTACATGTAACTGGTATACAACAAACAGCTATTTTATATGTAAAAAGTCCTCTGATTTCTAATGGAAACACAAGGATAACATGTAGGCTACAAGTTCCCTTTCCTTGGCCTCCGTGGCCACAAGAACTTGAAGTTCCTTGGCTGGAAATAACTTGCCAGTCTGCAACTTAATGCAGTCTATTGCATCCTTCTTTCAAGCTTTGAACCATTTTTTTCTACATCCTTTTTGATGTATATAGACAATGACTTATCCTTCTTGAATAGCTGCAACCAGCTGTTTTGTCACCGAATCCCATTAGTCTTCGCGTGATCTCTTTGCATCAATTGGTGAAATGCTTTTCTTCGTTAATTGCAACTGTAATGTTCTTTACACTGCTTTTTATGAGCACCAGTCCACGAAGATGTTCCGTACAGAGGATGCCCTGTTTGTTGTCACATAGTGTCGTCATTGAAGGCATTATGGGGTGGTAGAAAGTCTTCTTTCGGAGACTTCAAGCAGTGTTAAAGACTCGCTGAATTTCGTTCTTCTGTCAAACATTTTATAGACTTAAATTGTCATCTGAATCCAGAGTGTGATCGCTTCCATGCTGTACATCCTCTGCCTTGCTAGGTTCATTTTCATTTCTGTTGAATTAATTAAATGACTCAGGTTTAGTTTTATGAATGCTGGAACAGAGAATTAACTCTGAAGTGTAAATTAAAGTGTTAATTGACCCAATGAATAACCCACTGGGCGTTAGCCCTAGTCAAGGGAATCAGGGTACCACACGAGGTAAAGAAAAAAATCTTTTGACCTCGGTGGGAATCGAACCCACGACCTACGGATTAGATCTACCGTTACTCTGCCGACTGAGCTCCAGAAAATACCGCAATACCGCAATTTGAGATTAAAATTCCTGAAATACCGCAAGAAAAATGGCCCAATACCGCAATACCGCAAACCCCAATGTCCCCCTCCTAAATCATCCCAGACTTTCTCTGTCCGACTTCGTAGCTCAGTCGGCAGAGCAACGGTATATCTAATCCGTAGGTCGTGGGTTGGACTCCCACCGAGGTTAAAATATTTTTTCTTTACCTCGTGTGGTACCCTGATTCCCTTGACTAGGGCTAACGCCCAGTGGGTTATTCATTGGGTCAATTAACACTTTAATTTACACTTCAGAGTTAATTCTCTGTTCCACCCATTTGTGTTCATAGTGCTACGCGGCACAACACTCATATGTACGTGTACCTTTAGTTATATGAAGTATGGCGTACATGTACTACATAGCCCATTGCAGAAATGTGAGAGCACTGGGGCGAGTTTCTTATATTGATTACATTGAAATTCTAAACATCTCAGGTGAAATGTTCATGAATGAAAAGCTACCCAACCAAGTTTAAGAGTTTTCAGCGAGAAATTGTCCAAATGGTAGCCTTGCAAAAGTTGCAAAATTCCATACAAACCCTTATAATTTTTTGGCCTGTCTACCCAATCCATGCAAACTCCCTATTTTGGGCGACATTTGAAGAGCTACCATTTTGCCATTTTCCTCCTCCAAATACTTCTATTCGTGGTAAAGTCTCTCAAATTTAGTTGATCTTTCATTTGAATATCTTAGTTTTTCAAATAAACGGAAAAACAACCATACTCTTTCCCAGTCCTCTCACGTTCCTGCAATGGCCCATGTACATA
>JAHPZR010008200.1:0-7500 GCA_019787425.1 Platygyra sinensis
ACAAAGCTCGCAGCATATATAATGGTATAGGATGTTTGTGTTAAGAACCTGCTTTTAAATGGTTTATGGCTTTTAGGGGATACAATTTATTTGGAGATTGGCATGCACTAAATTAACTCAAATTGTCGACCCCCACTAAAACACGAAAATAGTCCAACTTCAAGAAATCATAATTTTTACCTGTAATCCTACTTTAGAATCAAGACACACGTTTATGAGTTTACCTAAGGACAATCTTTAATCCAAAACAGATAGAAAAATTTGGGTTATTAAGATGTGCTGCTTTCCTGCATCATTATTATACAACACTTTTGCAAATGACCTCATTTGAATAAACCTAATTTTGACTTAAAAATCACCAGTAAAATCAATTTTTTCCCAGCCTAGATAATGTTTAAGGGAAAGAGAATGTTTTATAATTTAAAAGTTTTCTGAAGCAAAATAGTTTAAAATATTTTGCAAGGCCTTAATACTCATCAGTCCTCATTTTGTCCGTGTTTTGTACTGAATACTGGCTACAATTTGGCACCAATCTCCATGGGTCAAACAACAACAGAACTTGCAGTTGCAACAGGATAGTCAAACTCGAAGATGACTAACTGCTCATTTGCAATAACTCAGACCCTTGTAGCGCTGTAAAATAGGCGCTACATGACGACGCCGAGATGCCATTATTTCTCTACTGACCTGCACATCGGACATGGGACCATGGTTCAAGACAAGTATAAAGGTTTCCGGAGCGTCGGGCATTAGAGTATGACCAAAGGCCAGGAACACAAACACAACAAGTGAGTAAAACATTTTTACAGTGTAGACAATCAATCATACTTTACAGGTATGATAAACAACATTTGTCTGGTTTTGTCATCAGTTTATTCATTTAACCTTTATTTGCTTCAAAATTAGTGAATAGACGGTTTTCGCTTGTACATTTTGTTTTCCCAATACAGATCATGTGATGATACTCAGGAGATTTTATCCTTTGTCATGTTCATTAAAAAAAATACATGCAAGGATGAATATCTCTGCATGTATTCTTTGTTAATGAACAAAACAAAGGATCAAATCTCCTGAGTATCATCACATGATCTGTATTGGGAAAACAAAATGTACAAGCGAAAAAGGTCTATTACTTTTACACTTAATGAAACTGATGAAAACGAACCGTTTTCAGGAATAGAAAAATTCAGAAATATCCAAGCTGCTAATTCACCTCCTAAAACTACTTATGATGCTTTTTCACAGCCTTACCCTGGATGCCAGAAGTCTTCTCGCTCGCCAGCGGCTAACAGCGTCAGAAGCGAGTAGTGCTGGTCGGTGATGCCGTAAAGTACGCGTCTTATACAAAGAGCGAACGCAACAACACGAGTTGTATTTACTCTTGTGCAGTTGCATTCGCTCTTTGTACAATTAAGACGTGAGCTCTGTTAATTTTATTTTCCAAAAATGACCAGTTGTGCTTCATCATGACCTTTCGTAGAAAAGCACACATTTTCAATTAAGGTTAATAATGTCACAAAGCAACTTGAACCTTCTCGTACCCTGCGTGGTTCTTAAGCGTTTGCCAAAATCTCTGTGGTTATTTCACATATATTTTTATTTAAGTTAACTGACTTAATTAAAGTGTTTACTCAGGTGTTTTTGCCCTGATCATAATACAGCTTACACAGTTTTTCTCGGTCTTTAGATTACCCTGGAGTAACTTTTGACAAAGGGTCTTTATTGAGCAGCATATCTAAAATACAGCAAAGAAATATTAGCATAGTCATGCAGAGTTATTCTGTGCAGGAAAATATGAAAAGACCATTTTTTGTCTCCCTTCATCTTCACGTACCGGCGATGAAACAAAAGAATAAAAAGAAAAGAAAAACTATTTCCCAGTCCCTAGCAACATAAACTCTCGCATCATAAACTCTCATCATAAACTCTCGCTCCTAGCGTTCCTTCAAATTGACATACCCTTGTTTTGACTAGACCTAAAAGGGGCATTGTCCAGACTGATGTATAGTGTATTAATGAGTATGACCTGGAGCTAGCTTTATTATCTTGCAACAGAAATAAAAAAAAAAACGTCAAAATTGCTAAAAGCAAAGAAATCAAGAAAAGTACACTGTAAAAGAAAAAACAAATATGACTGAAAGACTCAAATTTCTACTAGAACAGCAATAGTTCAGTTTCGAGTTTGCCATGACAGAATAAAAGCACTGAGAACGCATTTGCACAGGGTTAGCCTCAACCTAAAAATATTTTCAAATACCTGCAGAAAGGTGCCACCAAATTGAAAATTAAACAATACACATACTGTAAACAGGCCGTCTTCTCGCTGGAATTTGTGAATGTTTTACTGAAATAACAAGAGACATTTTGGCTAAAGAACCACGCAGTGTACGAGAAGATTCAAGTTGCTTTGTAACATTATTAAAGTGTATATGACATGAAAAATTATTTGTGCTTATCTGAAAGGCCTTTCAAAATACAAAAGAATGACGTTGTTCTATTATGCAAATTAGATCAGTGATGATGTCATACTTCTTGCAACTGAAAAGCGGTAAACTACTGAATAAACGATATCTTTGGAAATATTGAAGCAGTGTTCTTGAAACTTGTCACCACAAATGTGCATCACAAAAGAAACAAAATGACACCCTTGCCGTAACTATTCGAATAAACGCCTCCCTCGAATAAGCGCTGCCCTCGAATAAACGCTGCGGGGACAACCGAAAATATCATTAAACGCCACCCTGGAATAAACGCCGCCCTCAAATAAACACAGCGAGGACAAGCAAAAATATCATTAAACGTCGCCCTCGAATAAACGTCGCAATCTTTCTCGACATTGCAGCGTTTATTCGAAGCATTTATTTATAACCAATGGAAGCAATTGAACAACATTCAATCTAAACCAGTCGGAAAATAGTACAACTAATCCGATTTTTCTCTTTCTTTTGCCATTGACCTTCTCAAATAAGTTGCTCTCAGTGTTTGCGCGTAGGAAGTTGTTTAATAAGCGAGAAAGGCAGAATACACGTCTTCCGATGTTGAAGAGGCATGCCCGATTATTTAGCAGTTAGACTTGGACCACGAAGGAGACAGTGACATTGAAATAGACTGAAAGTCTGAAACTTACTAGTCTAGCCATTATATAAAAGACAGTGAACAGTTCATATATAATCATAGCGGAGCTCCGGCGGCCCCAAGGTCCGCCAAGCGGAGCCCCATACCCATCCCATATATGGAAAGTGATTGAAACTGGAAGAAAACTCATGAACTGATTTTCTCATGGTTATCATGGCGGTATTGCTCGTGGGCGCGTACACACGACGACGACGACGGCGGCGGTGGAGTCGCGCAACATGGCGGCCATGCTTTGACGAGAAATGCACCCTCGGTTTGTAGCGGAAGTATGCCATCTTTTCCTTGCGGGATTTCCAAAGAAAAGAAGACAAAAGATAGCGGAGGTTGATCTAACGTTTTGAATATAGGGTCGCACTGAAGCAAAAATAAATAAATAAATAAATAAACAGAATGCAAAGATTAACGGGTAAAAGAAGTACCGAAAGAGAACGACGGGCCAGTGCTTCCAGGTATAGGAAGGAGGCGAAACAGTGCTCGACAATGCCGTGATTATAGCGAATCAGGGACTAGAGAAAGGACATGAAATAAAACCGAACGATTCCTTGAAGCAAAACTGACGAGGGCTATAGAAAGGAGGCGAAATACCCGAAAAATTGACCCAGAAGCCTACAGACTTTCCCGGTCCCAAGTATAAATTGGCGCGTAGAGATGCTCTGCACAAGAGAAGTCACATGATCAGGTGAGCATCTCAAGCGTGTCTCTGTGGTTAGAGAAATTACAAAACAGTAAACACAGCGGGAAAGATGTGGTTGATTCCTTGATCTGTCATAAAGATTAGTTCAGTTCCGTCTTCACAACTTTTGCCGCAAGTTTCTGCCTGACCGAAGACCTTTACTGGCCGAAGTGAGTTTGCCAAATTTGCGGTAAGTGTTGACGTTTTTGTGGCGATTGAAAAGAAAATAATCAAGATGCCTCGGCGAGATAATTTAAGCTCATTTTCAAGAGGAATCCTTTTTAAATTTAAAGCCATGCTGTGAGAGTCATTTTATGAATTTTATCGTTATAATTTCGCTCATCTCTTAACCTAATAATGCACGAGTCGCTTCTTGGAGGCTGTTGTCCCTGCCGTCGTACATGTTGTACATGTAAACAAATTGAGCTTAAGGTTTCAGTCGATTCTCGTCGTCAACTTGATTACCAATACGTCTAAAAATAAGCTTGACCAAATCTGTATTTGTAAACACTGCCGGGCGAATTTTGAAGTTTTCTAGACCTGTGTTATTTCAACCACAGCCGCTTCTGTTACAAACCATAATTTTTTAAGCCGAAGCTAACAGGATTTGCTAATGTGAATATTTGCATAATATGATTACATGGATATTTCCTCGTTTTGGTAGTTCAATTTATTCGGTTTGGCGAAATGCTTGGGTGAATTTACAGGTTGATTTTTTGACAACTGGTGAAGCTACTGCCGATAAACTGACTTCAAAGCTAAATTGAGCCGTCAGCAATAAAAATACACACCGGTATATTATTCTTCCTCATATGCTTATTCTGATTTAATTCCTGCCTTAGCTGCTGGAAACAACTTTGACAGAGCTGTTTCAATAGTTTCACTTAAGCGTTACCTGTAGCAGTGTTGTTGGGTGTATTAACCTCATTGAGGGTTTTAAATGTTTATTTTTTTTATAATGATAAAAAACAACAAAATATTGTGGAAAAACCATTACCATTATTCAACGCTCGTCACATCCGGTTTATTTTGACAAATGGTAAGCACCCCTACTGTGGAAGTCCTGTCTTCAAGCTAGGGAAAATGACACTGTAAAAAGTTACAAAAAAGTTGCAATGAAAGTAAAAAGAATTGTGAATGTTGACATGGTGTACATTGTACATCATGTAAAACTTAAGGTGAGTGCTAAAGGCATACACTAATATTTCATACTATTTCATACTTTTTCAGTGCAAATTAAAATAATTATGTGATCAGAAAAATAACGAGTATTGTCCACGCAGTACCAGTTTATGGATGGCATATGCATCTACAGTAAGAGGAACTGCAAGCATTTCCAGGTAATTAAGTTAGTTTTGTATAAGCTTAATGACGTCTTGTACTTGGATTTTTTGTCATTTTATCACAAGAATAGGTAATGAAAGATGCATGTCTAAAGTGAGTGCAAAGCTAACACACTGTTAAAGGTGTATTTGCATGTTAATCTTGAATAATCTGAGAAGTCAGAGAGAAAATATTTAATCACATCTGTGATTGTTCTGAGGTGGAGAGCTGTTACCTGTACATGTATATTACTCATGCATGATTTGTCACTTGTTATGATTCAATTGCAAATATGTTCTGTAATTTAATTTTAATAGTCATCTGTTGGTGTGCAATGATCTTCACCAATATGTGACCTAATAATGTAAATGTAATTATTAATTAACCAAATTATGCTACTTCGTTGTTGCAATGTGGTGTTGAAGGGCACAAATTTACAAACATGCCCGGTGTGAACTTGTCAAATTTATGAACTGAATGTTGGCATTACCAGGTAAGTTATTTCTTAAAGCATATTTTGTCATTAATATTTTCTCAGCCATTGTTGTCTTCAACAAAAGATTCATAACCCACAAGTTTTTTTTTTTTCGTTACAAGAGCTCCCTGGCCTGATACTTTGGAATTTCTAAAGAATGGCCATGAATGGGTGTTGGAGGTGAATATCTTCTGGAATCGCACATTCGGATTTATAGTAAGCAAGAACATGAGTATTTATCCTGACAAAGTCTGATTTTCTTTTGCAACCTGAACTAATATACGGTTGTACAATTATATGTACAAGCAAACAGCCTGGATGGCTCTTTGATTAGGAATGTACACATTGTTGTAGTGCATTATTCCAGTTTCTTGTTTATAGCAAATTGCATTATATTTGCTCTCGAAAGTTGATAAGAAAGCTGCCTCAGTTTGGGTATCATCCCCTTAACATTTGATTCACTGCTAACCAACTAACAATGAAGTATACTGTATATCAATGAAAATAATTTCATCTTTTGGTGTGGAAAGATTATAATGAATTATATTTGATAAGTCTTTGAATGAGTAATAAAGATGTTCAAGTAGCAGCTTGAGTACAATTTTGTGCCTGTTCAAGACTGTGCTCTAGCGGCTCCCCAGGTCACTTGAGGCGACCAGCTTTCAAATTCAGGCGGCAAGAATAACATACTTAGCCCTGCCGGGCGACCTCCTTTTTGCTGTCTTGTGTTGTATTGAAGTTTACTAGGGAACATGGCCCAATTAATCCATTAATTTTTGTGAAGTTTAACACTGGTCTTCAGTTATACGGACAGCGGTTTCCTTGCATACTTTGAATAGCGTCAGCAAGGTCTTTTTATTTCTTGTGAGTTGATTAATGTGCATGAAAAGTCCCTAGTTCAAAGAGAATGTGAACTAAATTATCAGAAGAACAGAGACCAAAGAGGGAAAAAGTACCTAATTTTTTACATATATAATTTAACCATTTTAACTCCAGAAAGTGTAACTTTTGTGTTTCTTTGTGGACTTTTGACCACCATATGCCGAGAAATTGCACGTGCTCTTGCAGCCTTTTACCTTTGGGATCTGTAAATAGGATTTAAATGCCCCAGAAACAATGCAAGGCATATTTATCTGAGGGTGAAGCGGTTATTATATATTGATCGGAAGAATTGCTGGTTTGTCCCTGAATGTGAAAAAAAAGAAGGCGCTTTGGTTGGGGAAATGGAAAAATAATAGAAACAAACCTCTGGATCTAAAATGGTTCCACAGCCCTGTTAAGATATTGGTGATATATTTTTCGTATAATATTAAGGAGAATAACAAGTTCAACTTCGACAAAAAGATCCAAAAGTTACAAACTAAGCTGGACATGTGGAGTTCACGGGATCTGACAATATTTGGAAGAGCCATGTTAATTAAAACCTTGGGTATATCGCAACTTAGTAAATTTTTAGTTCAGGATAATTTGATAATTTCTGATTGGTTCCCTAAGACCATGATATGAGCCATTATCGTTAAGTTTGACCAAATAAGGAAAAACTGATGGCGAATTTCTTGTGCTAAAATTTTGGAGGTCGAAAAAATTTTTTCGCGGCGTCGTCGGTAAAGAAAATGTCACGATTTGAGGAGGTTTCACCCGAAGAAATCAAGAGGATTGTAGACAATGTGACCCCCATTAACACCAAAAGGTCAACAAAATATGGACTGAAGATTTCTATTGGTAAGTGTGTGTTAAATGCAATAAAATATTTATAAACAACTTTCGCAACTTTCGTAACTTTCGTAATTGTCAATGTAAACAAGGCGTAACTAACATAATATTTACCGTTTTTCAGAGTGGCTGGACAGTCCTGGAGGAAAAAAATTCTCAAAATCAATCGAGGAAATGTCGA
>JAHPZR010008201.1:0-5000 GCA_019787425.1 Platygyra sinensis
AGAGACCGAAGGTCAACTGTAGTTCTCTAGGTCGAGGCCGCACGTCATGGTCGCTGTCACGGAAACCAGATGCTTAGTCAAAATAGCAACACTTTCCAGATGCCGACGATAAGCGACTTGACAGTGACTGAAACCGCAGACGACAGATTATAACGCCTGCCTCAACCGCAAAACAAAAATCGCCGCGGGAGAACGTACTTACAGTAGTGATCACTTGTGTCTTCTCATTCCCTCAAAATTTGGTGACTCACTAACATCCACCACGAATTATCGTTCGAAAGTTCGGAGGAATAAAACAATAGGTCCCTTGAAAGTTTGCGGAAGGTTGCGGAAATTTCGTTTGAAGCAAAATTTATTCGAAATAACACAAAAACTATTTGTCTATAAATGATGTAATCTTCTGTAATGTAAAAATATGTGTATAGCTGTATCTCTTTTGTGTTAAGTGTGCATTGAAGTACTATTTTTTCTAGTATACTGTGGCAATTAATGTATCCTAGGTGTTTGTAATAAGTTAATTTATAAATGAATTAAAAAAAGACTCAAAAAGCTGCCAGCCAATGGAGAAACAGAACCACTAGCATTCACACTAAAACTTGAGCTCCCCAGCAAAGCAATAGTGTTACAGTCATTTTTTAGGCCAAACATGAAAACTAAAATTGAAAGTTGAATCCCATTCAAAGTCTGAATTTTTTCAGGCCATTTTTCTAGTAGCTATAGAGTCATGGCTGCTTATTTCGAAAGTAGCTGATATAGGAACTCTGGGTCAAGCCATTTGCCATGAAAAAGTCACTGAGGAGTCCATGCCTTTTGCTGGAGAAAAAAAAGAAAACTTGGCAAAGGTTTGGAGTAACCGTAAAATACACAATGATACTACAGGTATCTGGTTTCAGACCCTAACTTCTCGATATATGCATGTTCTACAATAACAAAACGTACAGAACACGTAATTTAAATATGATTTTTATCATTACAGTACATCACCTGGTTTTATTTTCACTCCAAAAACCTCTGTTCGCATACACACCTGTCCATGGTGTGTCTTTGGTAGGAAACGTAGATACCTTGCCAAGACTTCATAAAGAACATGCCTAACCTCAGAGTTTCTGTCACTATTTCCCTCAAAAGTCTGTAAAGAAAAGTGAAAGATCAAGTCATAGAATAAAAATAATAATTAACAATTGCAGGAAAAAAATGTCTGTATTGTTCAGTTCTCGTCATCAGTAGATGAGGCTGCTTCAGAAAGTGCCATAAAAGGTTGGTGGAGCAAGGCAGAAATTCTGGCAGGGTCAGGTTAGTGCCATGCAACCCTGTGAGCAGCAATCAGCATGCACCGTCACACTCACACAGTCAAAAGAATACTTAGTACCAAACAGATACTTACAGCTTGTACCATAAGACATACGTGGGGGAAAGGGGAGGGGAAGCAAGATCTGTGGATATACAGGAAAGCACTGCCAGCAATCATGCAAAACATCACAGAGAGCCCTTGATAAAACTCTGGGGCCAACCCAAAATGGCTGACTGGTAACACCTTTGACAGGCATTGTCTCTGGGTTTATTCATGTGCATGGTCTAAAACAGTTCAGTATAGCACTTTCCATGAAATAGAATTTCATTGGTAAATATAGCCACTCCATATTGGTTGATTCCACAATCGTGGTATCAAAAAACTGCCCAATCATTCATCAACAAGTTGGAGTCATTTTTGTGGCAAAGTAGTTTGACATTGTTAGGAACAACTATAGCTTATTGACAAGTCTTAGTACAAAGTTTGATTTGTGGGGGTGGTCAACCTGTCTTAGATAGCAGGGAGTCACAATTTTATGCCTTCAATGAGCAGATCTTTTCAAGACAATGTTTGTGGCAGAAATTCATAGGAATCTCTCAAATATTCTAAAAGTCAGTGACACTAATTGTGTGCCAAATGGCACTCTTAAGGGGTAGTAGTATGGGTGCCACTATAACAAGCAAACTGATTGAAATAAAATCTAGTTTTGAGCACTTGTTTAGTGTGTTCTTTGTGTACTGTATCTGTCATCCTGTAAATGCAAAGCTTGGTAGCTTGCATTTAAGGTGCAGCAAAAGATTGGGAACAAATTTTTTTTTTCTACATCTCTCATGAAAAATGGTAATCAGTTCAATGAAAATCTTAGCCAAGAGACCATTTTCTTAGCTACAACCCGGTTGTTAGAAAAATGTTGGAAACTGTTGCTGGAAAATTTAGACAGAGATAACATTACATACATAATAAAACCCAAAGAATAAATAAAAATTACCAACTGAAAGGTTAGAACATACCTTCACTTGTCCATCTTCTTTATAATCTGTCCAACTTGGCGATGGACCATCTTTGGATAATTTTAATGTGTAGGTCTTCACCCACTGATCTGCTTGAGAATTCCCTTGAGTGGACACAGCACAGATGATATGAAGTGTTTGTAGATCAATCTGTAGATATGGATTACTGTCACTTGTTGCTGCACACCATGATGATCCTAATGTGTAGTTTAATCGACCATTCTTGGCTGCTGTGCTGGACACTTTGTGCAGATGAAGCTGTTATCTTGCTGTCTAAAATTGTTCCATTTTCCATACCAAGATCCAAATCGATACAGTCTCCTGAGACAAGGCAATAAATAGTATACAATTTCATATCCATGCAAAAAAACACTCTCTAACCTGACTTGCGTTAGTGCTTTTTGCAAAAGGAAAATTTATAAATTTTTGCCTATAATGTGATTCAAAGATAAGCATTTAAGCTACCTTTTTATGTGAAAGATCTTTTTGGCAGGTAAGGAAGGATTTTAGAACAGGCATATCAATCTTTAAAGCCATGTTGCATTGAAAGACATCTGGAAACTGAATCAATCATTCAATTCAACCTCTTTGCATTCTCTCTTGAGTTTTCTGGGGTTTTGCCCTCAGGCTGACCCCCTAGAATTTCCAACTCCCTCCGTGGTGGGGGAAAGGATATTAGTCTTTAAAAACTTTGTCTACATGTACATTTCAAGACAGACACTTTAGATCCGGGGGAGGGGTACTCCCTATAATGGCCTACAAGAGGATGCTCTGCCCGAAAGGGGTACCTTTTTCAGGCTTCAGGTTTATAAAAGAGTAGGGAAATCTGTCATTTAGGTATTTAAAAGGGCCTTTAATTATAATATTTTGAACAGATGCCCCTTATGGCTGTATCAGTTTATTTATTAAACGCTGCATAAAAATGAGGACAATTAAGACTTCCTAAAGTAGGTATGTGAAAGGGATACCTTTTTTCAATTAAAGGTATCAAAAGGGGGTTACCTTTTCTGCCAATTGAAAATGGTATATAAAAGGGGTAAGGGGTTGGGCCTGGGGGGGGGGGGAGCCTCCCCCTGGACTTAAGATACATGTACTTAAAGAACAGAAAGAAGGGGCCACAATTTCGTTAACAACACATACTCACTATCTATATCAGAAAGTGATTCACAATTGGCCTGTAACAGAACATCATTCATTAAAGAACACTAATAGATTTATACCAAAGTTAAGAATTTTATATTATGTGGTACTTGTTTAACTATCAGCCTTCTCACAATCAGCAGGCTGCTGTCTCAACAAGCGCCTCCTCTGGAGGTTTGACCATCTCATTCAAAAATATATTACAAATATAACAGGAATATAATGATAAAACTTATGGCATGCAATCTGATATGCCATCTGACAGGGTGTGAAAAAAAAAAATCATGTGGCGACTTCGGTGAGAATATGTGCTAATTATGTGGAAAACAAATTAGATTATGCAGGCAAATTTCAACAGTTGACAAAATTGATAACAAAGCCTTTCAAATGTACCGAACAACAGTGAAATGAAAAGCACTTCAAAGTCTTACCCACAATCAATTTAAGTTCTTTAATACAATGCACATTATTTTCACCAACTTTGACATTTGCTTGATCTTTTACCAGGGTATTTTTTGACAAGCATATTTCTTCATTTTAGCATAGCATTTTTTATCATTGTACATACAGATTTTGCATTTGTGGAATGTCTGTAGCTTGGTAACCAGGCATTTTCCATGGAACAAGTTTCCAAGTCTGCCTTGAGGTTAAAAATTCATCACTTGATGGAAAAAAACTAGATACAGCTGTATTAATTTTATGCAACTGGTTTGTACTGACATTTTGCTTGGAAACAACAATACGCTTAATTAAATCTGCCAAAATTCACAATTCTTTATCAAGGTCCAAAGATCTGGAATTCCCTTCCTGTTAAAATCACTTCTTTGTCAACTATCCCAATTTTAAGAAAAACCTGCTAGAGTGTTTAGTAATATAATACCCTGCGAGCAGAGGTCTCTTCAATCTTCCTAGATCTAGGAAGATCGAAGAGATTTCTGCTCGCAGGGTAGTAATATAATTAATGAACTGGCAAAGCCGCACACTGTAGCACTATCAATATAACCATATTGTTATGTACAAGCTTAAGGTGGCCTAAACTATAAGCCTGGTGGTTTCTAAATGTCACCTTGCCATACATTGAGATACTTGTACATAATTACCATATTAGTTAAAAAGGCAAATAAACTGAATCTAGAGAAGTGAACTCATTCTGTTTACTTTTTGTGTTCATCAGGCTTTTTTACACTTCTACTGATATTTTTATAGAAGAAAATAGTCAATATTTTTGTATTTTAGTTTGCAACTTTTCACCACAAAATGTAGCCGGTTTAGATGGGAAAATCTAGACCATCAATTCTGTAGCTCCCAGTCCCTGTGAGACATCCATAGACATATGAGGTCAAAATGTTTGGATACTGGTAGCCTGCGTGGCAAGCCTTTCTGTGGGGTTGGGGAGCAAAGAAAGACCAAGGAACAGTAATTTTTGCCTGTGCGAAATTGGGGCGAGAGCGAAAATAAGAAAGAGGGGGTGGGGGAGGGGAAAGAAAGAAATGCTTGCAGACAAATCCCTGGATTTTGAAAATCTCCATTCGCAAGCGAACGGGGCTCGTCAGTGGCTG
>JAHPZR010008201.1:10000-12500 GCA_019787425.1 Platygyra sinensis
AGCAAATCCTGTTTTCGCCAGATTTAAATTCCACAGTCGCGTCCAAGAATCATCAGAAACAGCAGAGAAATTCATCACGGCATTACGAATTCTAGCCCAGGATTGTGATTTCAAAGACCCAGAAGAAATGATTCGAGATCGAATAGTCTTCGGAACGAACTCACTCAAAGTCAGAGAAAAGTTAATCTCAAAGGGAGCCAAGCTAACGCTGGATAAAGCTATTGAAATTGCAAGGTCACACGAATCCTCTCAAGCCCAGCTCACAGCCATGGCAGCTGAAACTGCAGATGGGTCCATACACTTAGTACAGAAGCGAAACCAAGAGAAAGAGACACAGGATGCCCAACACCAAAACCACCCTCCATCACATCAAGTATCTCCACCTTTCAAGCCTCCCAGGGGAATGAGAACTTGCGGGAACTGTGGTCGCGCCCACAACGCATCAGCCAAATGCCCAGCACATGGCAAGACATGCCTCTACTGTAAGAAATTAAACCACTTTGCAGAAGTCTGTCAATCCAAGGCCCGCAGACAACGGATTCACGCCATAGAAGATTCAAGAGATTCCACTGCAGAAACATCCTTCGAATCCATTGTTTTCGAATCAGTCACCATAGCAAATTTAACACATGGGTCAGCTGAGCCTAGTCGAGATGAAGTGTTTGTATCCATTCAGGTAAACCTGGCGCAGAGCAATAACAGGAAGACCACCCTAAGAGCCAAACTTGACACTGGGGCCCAGGGCAACATACTACCCATGAGACTTTACCGTGAGATGTTCCCACACCAAATAGACAACAATGGTAAACTCAAACCCAATGCACTGCTGTCCTCGAATGTTGTGCTCACTGCCTATGGAGGCTCGCAAATTAAACACCATGGCACAGTCACCATACCCTGCACTTACGGGAAAGAGAGCACACTGGCACCCTTTTACGTCACTGACATCCCAGGTCCTGCAATCATTGGGCTCCCAACCTCCACTGACCTGAATCTGCTACAGTTTAATTGTGCTATACAGGCACAATATCCCCACACCAGCAGTCATGGATGCCTAAAGGACAAGACTCTGGAACAAGCCAAAGAAACCCCCCCGATAAAAGACAAGCAAGATTTGATTAAACAATACCCTGAGTGTTTCAATGGCATCGGGAAGTTTCAAGGGGAGTACCATATTACAGTCGACCACAATGTTCCACCAGTGATTCATCCTCCACGACGCGTGCCAGTCAGCCTCAAAGACGACATCAAAAGTGAATTGGATGATATGGTCAAGAACGACATCATCACAAAACTTGAAGAAGGTGAACCCACACCCTGGGTTAACAGTCTTGTCTACCGACGGAAACAAAATGGGAGGTTGAGACTCTGCTTAGACCCCAAAGATCTCAACGCAGCCATCCAGAGAGAACACCATGTTACCCCCACTTTAGAAGAGATCCTACCCAAATTGACCGGAGCTACAGTTTTCTCCATTGTTGATGCTAAGTGCGGGTACTGGAACGTTGTTCTTGACAAGGAGTCGAGTTACCTCACCACATTCAACTCCCCTTTCGGTAGATACAGATTCAACCGCATGCCCTTTGGGCTGAAAATGTCACAAGACATCTTTCAGACCAAAATTGACCAAACATTTGAGGGGTGCGAAGGCGTGGCAGGAATTGCAGATGACATCGTGGTTTTTGGAAAAACTGGTGAAGAACATGACCGAAACATGCATGGTATGCTAAGACGATGCCAAGATACAGGCCTGAAACTGAACCCTGACAAATGCTTTGTAAAGCAGGAGAAAATCAGATTTTATGGCGTTGTCTGTAGCCAAGATGGGATCCAGCCAGACCCAAACAAAATTTCAGCACTGAAACAAATGTCAGCTCCAACCAGCCGCCAAGAACTACAGACCTTCTTAGGTCTGGCAAACTACATGGGTCCTTTCATCCCAAATTTAAGCACACTAACAGCCCCACTTCGAGAGCTCCTAAAGGAAAGCCACCAATTTGACTGGAGCCCAGCACACCAAGAAGCCTACAACAAGATCAAGGACTCCATCAGTAGTGAAGTCACTCTAACCTACTTTGATCCTAAGAAGGAGATCACCTTACAAGTTGACGCTTCGCTGAAAGGCCTGGGTGCCGTACTCTTACAGGATAACAAGCCTGTTGCTTTCGCGAGCAAAGCTCTCACTGATGTGGAGACAAGATATGCAAACATTGAACGAGAACTGCTTGCTGTGGTGTACGGGTGTGAGAAGTTTCACACTTACCTGTTTGGCCACAATTTCACAGTCAACACTGACCACAAGCCCCTCGAGAGTATTCACCTAAAACACTTGACAGCTGCACCCCCGCGTCTTCAAAGGATGCTATTGAGACTGCAACCATATGACCTTGTCATCCGCTACCAACCAGGCAAGAGCATCGAGATCGCAGATGCGCTCTCCAGGTTATCACCAGAAGAAACAGAAGCCATCCCTGGGATGAATGTCCAAGTGCACGACATC
>JAHPZR010008201.1:17500-45000 GCA_019787425.1 Platygyra sinensis
GATCAACAAAATCAAACTGGTCTGTTAAATCTTTATCTTTTCAAAAAGTGTTGCCTGTCTTTACTTTGTCTTTGGTTCTTTCTTACGAGCGTATTGTTAACGGAGGCAGTGTCATAGGATTTTGCTGTTTTAGGTCAATTCTGTGCTAAAGTTATTACTTTGAAGCTTTAATCATATCACCTTTTGCCGAGCACAATCTATTTATGCCTACATGCCATCCGTAGCGACGGGAGACAGGCGACAGGAAACAGTTTCAGTACCTTCAAATAGTCTTCAATAACAAATCATTAGATCATTAGTTTTGGAATTCAATTGATGTAAGGACACCTTCTAGCTTTTTGTAAAGTTGCCTAATAGCGTGACAATGCCCCCTTAATTTCTTCATTATTGTGACATGGCGAATCTCATAAATAAACAAAAATTCAAATGTCTACATATTAAATCACTAATCATTAAATCAATGTGGATATTACGGCATAAATGTAATTACACATGTACACTGATACTGCTGCTTTGAAAAACCAGAAATACTTTTCATTTCAGATAGCTTTAGGCCCCACCCACACTAGCTACGCCGGAGGAATTTTCAAAACGCAGCTTTATTTCTACGGTTGAGCCCACTGTCCACACTAATCCGTCACGACAAAGGAGCTTTATTTCTACGGTTAGCCCTACTGTCCACACTAAACCATCACGAAAACAGAGCTTTATTTCTACAGTTAGGCCTACTCTGGGACCTTAAATCGCCTTAAGTCGCCCAAAAGTCGCCTTAAGTCGCCTTAAGTCACTTTAAGTCGCCTTAAGTCGCCCAAAGTCGCCTTAAGTCGCAGGCCTTACAGTTAGGCTTACTGTCCACACTAATCCGTCACGAAAAGGGAGCTTTATTGCTGCGGTTAGGCCTACTTTCCACACTAATCCATCACGAAAACGCAGCTTTATTTCTACGGTTAGGCCTTCTGTCCACACTAATCCGTCACGAAAACGAAGCTTTATTTCTACGGTTAGGCCTTCTGTCCACACTAATTCGTCACGAAAACGAAGCTTTATTTCTGCGTACAGTCCACACTAATCCGTCACGAAATTAAAACACAGCTTTATTTCTACGGTTAGGACAGGATTAGGACTACTGTCCAAACTAATCCGTCACGAAAACACAGCTTTATTTATACGGCTAGGCCTACTGTCCACACTAATCCGTCACGAAAATACAGCTTTATTTCTACAGTTAGGCCTACTGTCCACACTTATCCGCCACGAAAACAAAGCTTTATTTCTACAGTTAACGTTAGGCCTACTGTCCACACTAATCCGTCACGAAAACGCAGCTTTATTTCTATAGTTAGGCCTACCGTCCACACTAATCCGTCCCGAAAACGGAACTTTTCGAAAACGCTCTTCAAACAAGAGAAATTTGAAAACGCTGATCTTTCGCTTTCGTGTGGGAGAGAAAACGAATTTTTTTTGAAAACGATGACCTCACGATTATCATGTGATTGACCTACCTGAGTTTTCCTTGTAATTCATAATAAAAACTCAATTTCTATAAAGATTTTTCGCGTCTACCCAACAAGCACAGTCGCTTCGATGTTATTGGCAGCTTACAATTTACACTCGATCTAAGGCGTTAAGTCGCGTAAAGCAGACCACGAATTCGTCTTCAGGAGATAAAAAAAAACATGTCGGACAAAGTGATGAGAAGTTTAGATGGTAGAGTGGTTCAATAGAGAATGAGTAAATCTAGCGGAGCAATGCAGTTCATGTAGTGGAGTTTTGTCAGTACACACACACTTACACACACTTTATTATTATTCTTCTAGTTCTATTTACAGAAAGGGCATGCCCGCAACTAGCAAAGGCGTCATGTAGTATGTACCCCATGTAGTATGCACGAAAAGGTATTCTTTTTTTAAGACAAGAAGTCAATATGGCAACTCGTATAACTAGAATAACCGGCAAGCCACACATCATCATCATCGATCCACTGGGAAATCGACGGGTTTACTCACAGAGCACTTTTAAACCCAAACTACAAAACTATTGATCCTCCTGAGATCTCACTTTCATAATGTATAAGAGCAGCAGAGAGGTCTGTATCAAAGCAAGGTCATCTCCAGCCTCGCTTTCAACTCATGGGCCAGGTCACTGAGCACACAACTGTAAAATGGCCTCTCTATATCAGCTTGTGCTGTCGTGACTTCACAGAAAACTCGACACTTATGATAATCTACTCCCTGCCCAATAGAACGTGCATCTAGTACTGATAACGCCTGAAAACGTTAAAAACGTTTAACATCTCACCCGAAAGGATTCCACCCACGAGTTGTCAATCGAGGCTTGGTTTAATGATAAGGCTAGACAAAACAAGAAACAGTACACAGAGATTATGTTTACCTCTAGGTTTCCAGTTTATAACAACAACAGTGAAGACGATATAAAATAGGGTCAGACGCTCACCATACAAAGAATTTGTTGTACGAGTTTGGGACAGTGCCTGGTCCAATGCTTGGAAAATATTGGACCGACAATGGCGTAATCTGATTGGATTCTCTGAATTAACTTACAGCTGGTCGTGCAATAAAATTTACGCGGTAGCTCAAACCTCGTTCCCAGGGCTTTTAACTAATCTCTAAGAGAAAAGCTCTGACAACGAGATTGCCGGTATGTCATATTCAGTTTGTCAAGTCAAATTTAAGAGCAACCTCAGTTATTTTCACTAACACATCTTTATTTTAACCGTTGTGACTGTTACACAGTGTTTATATATGATGTGATCCATAAGCACGTATCGTCAACATGCATGTTTGCATGCACATTTACATTGGATCATGTTCCCCACAATAGGCCCGAATGTTGATCGCTCCGGCTCAAACAAGTGAACGACCTGCAAAAATAATGAAGAACTAATTATAAAGACGCACAAAGAAGTGACATGGTGAAACGAAAAAGCTAGGGAGCGAATCAGAAATAAAGAACAGAAACAAAGATTTATTAAAAATACAACTGTTTCGAGAAAGAGTTGTCTTACAAATGGGGAAAAGCTTACGCGACAATGTCGAAAGTAATTATGGGTAATGGTGGTTTTTACGGTTTAGGGTACCCCTGTGATTAATATTCTTGGTAAGTGTCATTATCGACCCCAGAGCTATTTTCTTTCGCGCATGAAAGCGACGGTCTGGGGTCGAGAATGGGTAACTGGGACTTACCTCATTTAAGCTGTCGGTGTCGGAGGGGGCTTTGTAGTCGGACCTAAGTTGGAAGAAACAATTATTACCTCGTGAACCAGAGTCGAATCGAGTGAACGAGGTCATAATTACATGTTCAATTGCTATGTAACTTAAAGAGAGGATTCCACGGTTCGGCGCATGTCTGTTTTATTTATATATTCGCCTGAGCAAGCTTTTTGGCACAGGCACAGTTTGTCATTTCTGACTGGCATGACCGCTTATAAATAAACATAGTCAAGGTTACGTTTTTCTTGGTGGCTGAACTTTCAAATTAAAATAAGGATTGGCTCAGAAGAAGATTCTCGCGCACTGGACAGAAGACTGATCGATGACTAAGTGACACTAAATCACGTGACCTATTTTTGGATCCAGTCTGTTTTTCACAGTTGCCAGCTATGCAGTCCCCCTCGCAGCCGTTGTCAGGGTCGTCACGTAACGCTTCTCACCCTGATAACGACTGCGAAGGAGACTACCAGCTATGTCAAAGCTACTCCCACCTAGCGACCCCCTTGCCATTTTAAGACCTCTCCACCCCTCTAATATCCTTACATAATGGAGTGGTCCTGGTCTCCTCTTGTATCTCGTCTCCAGGACACTCCAGAGGTAGCCCGTCACAGCTTGGCCTGAGAAGTTCGATTTCTTTGATGACCTGGACACGACGCCTGAACGCGTTGCCACAAGTTGCTGACCAGGAGCTCCAAGGATTGTAACTGCATTCCACAGTGTAGCACTCTTCACCTTATGACGCAAGTAATACAAATTATATTGTTATACTTCCCAACTAAAATACGTCTTCCGATTGGTGGAGAACTGGACGCGTCACGTGTCGTGGGTCAAAACTCACTAACTCCCTGGGGCGCTCAAAACTCATCAACTCCCTAGGGAAACAACAACATGAACTTTCGACTCGCATGTGATCAGGTCGTGCTCTTGAATCGCGGTAAATTTGTGAGCATCAAGAGTAAAGCAAACGGTTTCTTCGGAGTTGTTTTCTAGTTTTGAGTTATCACTGGTCCCGCGGGAAACAGTGAGTTTTGTTCTCCCTCGGCATCAGTGAGGGTCTGAGGGAAACAAAACTCACTGTTTCCCTTAGGGCCAGTCATTATGTTGTGAAAAGTGATAAAAGTCGCACCGGTCCCAAGCGGTTGAATGATTGCTTCTGTTAGGCATTTCTGTTGGTTTTCCGTACTGATTTTCCAATAAAAGACTGAATTACCCGTCATAAATTGATGTGTAGTTGTTTGAAATTTGATTGGCTTAGAAGTTCGGAAAGCCAATAGAAGGATATCGAAACGTCTCGTAACGCGTCAGTAACTTAATTTACTTCAATAAATTCAAGCATTTCACGTCACTTACATTCTGGAAGTTTATTGCTCTCGGTCTCCGGTAGCTGCGTGCATTTTGTAGGAACTCCATCACAGCTCTCAGCTTGGACAGATGTCTGGTTTCCACAATATGCCGTGTTCTGTTCACTTCGCCACATTCACCAGACCAGTTGCCCCATTTCCCCCAAGTGCAGTTTACTGATTGGCACGTGCACATGGATTTGCGTGTCTCTGTCTCAGGTCCACTCGGACACGATTGAGGCAGGCCATCACAGCTTGACTGTTGTACCACAATCTAACAAACATGTGAAAGGAAAAAACTGACAGGTGTGAGAGTTGGTAAGATATATACATGTGGGCAATTTTCGTTGAGAATAATTTGAAAAAGAAAAAGAATACTTATGGCGATGTATGCAAAGTTGTTCGGCTGCATCTAAGGGTTTAAGCAAACTATTTACAGTATATAGCAGCGATGTCAGAATTGGTAAACCAAAAAAGGGTTTATGTGTGCCACCTATTGAATGATTCTGCCCTTCTAGTAAGCATCCCCTGGGGATAATAACAGTGATAATAATCTTAGGTCATTCGGTGTAGAGGCTTACGGACTGACAGACCTGACTGACAGACTAGCTGACTTCCTGATTACCAAACTGACTGACTGACTGGTACACTGTCCAATTTTCAACTCCCAACGTGCATACTCTGATAACACTAACACGAGCCATTCAGGGTGAAAAGTATTCATTCAAGGAAAAGCGCTAGTCAGCGTGTGCTAAAAGCCTAAATAGTCTCGAGAGGTTCAAAGTATATAGGGTTCCTGTCTTTCTAGGTCACTTAGTCGTCAGTTATGAAATTTCATTTGCGTAAAAATATAGATTAGAGGAGAAGAAGAAAGCTTGTCTATATTTTTACGCCAGAAATAGGAGGGTTGCATGAGGAGGGTAACGTGGCCAGGTGATTAGGGCGCATGACTTGAAATCCGGTGGGCCTGGGTTCAAGTCCCGCTCTAACCACTCCCTGGAATTCTTGTGTTTCTTGCTAGTCCCGAGTTCAACAACTTCTCGGTCATGCTTGTAAATAGCCACATTGGTCTGTCCGCTCCGTCCAGTTGTAACTTAGAAGCCTTTTATGCTTAGTTAGTATATTTCTTTCTTTCAGTTTAGCCGGGTTGCATTCTTGTGAACTAGCTAATAGTGGTTATACAGTTTTTAATTCCACTAGTTGTGGTTAAGTCTACTCAGTACTGACCACCATCAACATTCAATAAATCAACAAGAAACGTTTAGAAGAACAGCAATTATAGCCAAAAGAGACTAAAAAGTAAACTATTCCACACTACGTCCACTGTCGCACTTCAATAAGATTGGCTGGTTTCACAGGGAGAAACTGGAGGGTGGGTGGGTGGGTGGGGAAAACAAATCTAGCATTGAATTCCCAGGCCTCCCCGCAAGCACCAATCATCCCGTACCTGCACGATCCCAACACAGTGCGGTAGTTGAGCCAAAGTGATTGTTTATGCATGTGCACTGACTTTAGGTACGTTGCTTTAATGCATGCAGTGTGATTAGGGTATATGTGGTGCATAAGATATTTTCAAACCTGTTCTGTAGTTATTTTTCGTTTTCGCGTTGCCAGTCCGCACGTGGCCGACCACGCCTCCCACTCGCCCTTTTTACAATTGACAGTTTGACAATCACATTTAACATCTCGTGCATCGGATTCTGGTTGCTGTGGACATGTCTGTGGAAGACCGCTGCAATCCGGTTTAAACACCTCTACGGATGTTTCTGTTGAGTTCAGCAAAGGACACAACGTAACAGTTTATATAAAGAACAGATACGTAATGGAAGGAGATGGAACTCTAACACAAGACGAATCTCTAATTTGGCGGACGGAGTTATTGCGCATGTGTTTTACTTCTTTTTTTGGATACGACCAGTTCGGCTAAAGAAAGCGAAGCGCTTTTTTAAAAAGCGAGAAGAATTTCTAAAGCTGCAAATTATTTTTAAAACATCTATTCAAAGTTTTATCAGTTTTATAAATGAGGGAAAAGAATATTCATGCATCAACAGCTTATAAGTAACTTCATAGTAGGGGAAAAACAGACAAGTTTTACTTTTATTTTTAAGAGACTTGAAGTTCGTACATCTTATCAAGCTATGATATGGAGCGAAACGAAAAAAAATTAAGTTAATAAAAAGAAATGGCAACGAAAAGTTTAAAGTCTTAATCACATTAACGCAAGTGACCTCTTCTAATCAATCCAGGTTTAAGTTCGACCCCTGGGGGGAACTCCCAGAAAAATTGGGTGGGGGTGTGTGGCCCGCTTCCCAAAACCCTTAACCTATTTATGCCCAAATTTGCGATATTCCAGACCCTATTTTTGACCTAACCAACAATTGAAAACCCTATTTATGACCTGAAAATCCTGTTTCACACCTGCATTATAATTGGGTTCCTAGTTCAGACCAATGTTAAATTACCGTAAACATAATTTGTGAAGGGCTTTTCTTTTCGATAATGATGAAAAAGTGGCTTCTCGGCTCAAAAACATACCCATATCAAGGCTAGAGTACAAAAACCATACCCTATTTATTACCAAAATGGTCAGAATCAGCTAAAATCGATACTCTATTAATGACCAAAACGGCTTGAAAACCATACCCTTTGGGGCCACACATACCTACAAAGCCCATATAAGGGAGTACCCCCACCCCGGGGTTCGACGACTGAGAAATTATAGTTTCAGCTTCAATGTGTCTTGTTCGAGTTCCTAACGTTATCCAATCAAGCCCTTGCTACTGCTATTTTAAATAAACAGGAATGTAAACTGACATAAAGAAAAACTCATTGCCTTCTATGTGTCTTGTTCGAGTTCCTACTCCACATGTTGTCGACCACGAGGACCATAACGCCCATTCACAGTTCACTGTTGTACATTTACAGTTTGTTGTTTGTTGTTCTGTTTCTGGAGGTTGAGGACAAGTTTGAGGCAGGCCTTCACATTTCAACTTCTGAACAGTTGTCTAAGGAGGTGAAAATTTTAATGAGATTTTTCATTTGCTCCAGGACTTAATTGAAGTAAAGCACGCCAGTTTGGATGCTTCCTGGCATCATTGTGAATTTGCAAAGCCAGTAAGCTAGTTGTGAGGTTTTCATTAGCCAATCGTAAAAGGTACTTTTTTATGCATAACAATGATATTTCCAAATTTGCGAACTAGTAGCAGACAGGAAATAACTTTGAGGTAGAAGCACGCAATTTTAAGTTTACAATACATGTTTCGGATGAGCAGCATCCACCTTCAGTTGCAAATACAAATGAACCGCTAGCCGGTGTGATATAAAAGAAAGCTGGAAATCAAGGAGGTCTTACACATCGGGCGGGAAAACCCCTCATTAAACCGAAGCAAGTTAATCATGTTAATTCAACACGTCATTTAAATTTTCCAGGGCTTAAAATGCCCATTGTTTTTCTATCATTGTATTTTCTAGTGCCTCACTTTCACGTTGTTATTTATCATTTATATATTCGTTTAGCTCTCTTTTATATCCGCACCGACTAGCGGTTCATTTGTATTCGCAACTGAAGGTGGATGTTGTTCATCCGAAACATGTATTGTAAACTTAACTGAAATTGTGCGCTTCAACCTCAAAGTTATAACAATGATAGTTCAAATGGGTCTAGACCCAGTTTTGAGAGCACTAAAAAAAAGCCTTTGATCTCACCATAGCTAGTAGAGGTCAAGAAGGAACACTCTCTGATGTAATAATCACTCAGTCAGGAAACAACTCAAGTAACGTACCATGAATCTAAAACTAGCTCAAAATATAGCTATAGTTTGCAATGGGTTAAATCATGGACTGAGGAAGTGTAACATCTCTCATAAGCTTGTATATAATTCTATTTCAGTCTCATCGAAGTGTAGCCATTGTTTTTGTTTTGGGCTAGGGGAATTGTTTCTGTTGCTTATTTTATTGTTCCATCAAAGGGTGTCAAGCCATTTATGTGAGACCATAGTTAACGGAGGGGAATGGTTACGAAACTTGACAAAGGTCTTTGTTGTATGTTTTTGTTCTCGTTTTTGGCCTTGACGGTGCACAAAACACAATAGAATAACAATAAAAACGTGTTGGTTACGTAATTCATGCATAGTGTATGAACGCAAAACAAAAGTTTGTGCAGGGTCGTGGACCTTCCAACATAAATCTTGGCGTCTTTGTTTGCTCCTTTGATGTTTGCCGGGCTTCATAATCACTCCCGGCCTCTATTAAATAGTGAGACCTTGAAAGAGCTGCTGCCTGACCCTAAAAGGTACTCTCTCCTTAGCTATTCCCTCCCATTGACACTGACAACTCTATTCTGGTAACTCAGTCTAATGGATTAGGGATGCCATAGTTGCAATCTATGCGATAATTAGTTAATTAGGTTTTTAAAATGCTTTTATCGTAGGTGTCATCTATTAGTAGAGGGTTACCCCTCGGCTAAAACAATTCGACTCGTTAGAGTGATTTTACTGAACCCGTAAAACAGATACTAGTTAGTGTGTAATATTGTGATTAGTGCGTGATATACAAAAACAAGACTAGAAAACAAAATAATTACTGAATATATAAAGAATAGAGTGTAGCTGTTGGGGTTGATAGTTGCCCCACGGAAATTTCTTAAAACAACAACAACAACAACAACAACAACAATAATAATAATAATAATAATAATAATAATAATAATAATTTTTAATAAAAATAAAACTTTAATAAAAATAAAACTTTAATAAAAATAAAACTTTATAATAATAATAATAATAATAATAATAACTTTATTTAAGTGTCCTATGTATTTAGTACTGTAGTGGCATGATAATTTCTGAACGAAATGTTTTGACGAATGTTTTATGCCTTCGCTTGGTTGAAGAATTTTCATGTACATATGTTTTATGAAACGAGGCCAAGAACCTTATTATAATATAAATTTTGGAAATAGTAGTACGGGAGAGATATCAAGGCATCATTCTTGCCAGGATGAAGGCATTTTATTCATCAATCTGTATAAGCATACTACTTGTTTTTGAGTTCTTAATTTCGTTTTTCAATGTGTGTATTTTTACTGATTATGTGAAATAAATAAAGTTGTATATTATAATATTAATTATCATTAACATTATCATTATCATCATCATCATCATCATTATTATTATTATTATTATTATTATTATTATTCGCACCTTAATAGTTTTAATTGTTCTTGTTCGTGAAGCAGCACCACAAGTGGCAGACCATTCACTCCACTCGTTCCACTTGCATTCCACGGTAGGACACGTACATTTCACCTCTCGTGACTCGTTTTGAGGCTGTTCTGTACATTCCTGTGGTAGGCCAGCACAACTAGGCTTGTTAACTGTTATGACAGTTTCTAAGGAAGAAGAGAAAGAAAGGAAATAGCTTTTACAACGCACGAGGAAAAGATTGCTGAAAAAGGATCTTTTCCACTGTATGGTGGATTTGATGTTATACAAGTCATCACTCCTTTAATGAAAACAGTCTATTTAAGTGTCTCTACGCATATTGTGAAGAAATCTGTTCTTTTTTTTTGCTCAGGGGGCAAATACATATGACATAAGCCCCTGAGCATCCCATGATGTTATTTGACATGCCTTGATTTTAGGATACGTCAGCACTCAGTTTTTCTGTTCTTCCTTGTAGCTTAAAACTCTCAATTGCGAGAATTTTATTTAATTATGCCTCTCAATGTTGATTATTTTATAGACAGAAAGCGCTCATTTATAAAGAGACAGAGAGCATTTTCTTGCTGCTAAAGGCAAACGTTTCTTCGGCTTTTTCGAGTGATTAAAACTATCGCCAGTTCCTGAAACAACGATGAAAACAATGACAAACTATTTGTAATTTCTTTCTCTTACGCAAACTTTTGTCTCCTTTTAAACTCAGTCAAAGACATAGCATAGGGCCTCTTGATAATGAAAGCTGGTATTTACAGTGTATGAATAATTTTCTGGATATTACCAAGGATATCACGCATGCGCGTCCCGACACCACAAGTTGTAGACCACGAGGACCATTCTTCCCATTCGCAGTTAACAGTTTGACATGCGCAATCCTTTGTTCTCTGTTCAGTCTCTGGAGGCTGAGGACAGGACTGTGGTAATCCATCGCAATTCTCTTTTTGAACCGTTATCTGTGTTGATCTGAGAAATTACAAGGACGATAGTAAGAAAGCGTTGAAATGTTAAGGGTTATATCTAATAAACAAATATCCCTTCAAAGGAAAACTGTATAGTCCTAGTTGATGCATGCTTCAGAGACCAAAATTACATATGATACTCGAATTTGTTTTGGTACAGCTATTGTTGACAGAAGAATGAACGCTCTAGTAGATAAGCATTTTTCCACTATGATAACGCTAAACAGAACTAAAGTTCGTTCAAATGAAGTTCCCTCATTCTATAGCCAGCAAGTGTTTGAAGTGTCTTCATGGTTCAAGTGCCCTTACTTTAACTGCAATTTCCCTTGGTTGCATCTCGATAGAGTGGTTTTCAATTGAGTATCGTAAAATCAAAACCAAAGTAATTACTCTAGCCAATCACAAAGGACGCAGACAATACAGTGAGCCAATCAAAACTTGAAGTAATTACAGTACAGGTGGCTGACGCAAAGCGCGGGAAAATGCATGCGAACGCGTCACGATTGGTTTTGGTTGTACTTCTGATTGGATGAAAAAGTAGCGCGAATCTTTTAAACCAATCGTCTAGCGTAGAAAGTGCAATACCAATTACTTTTTGACACTCAAATGAAAACCGCTCTTTGCTTTAATGTGATAGCGCGATGCTGTTAGTGAGTTAATGTGTGACAGTCATTACTTGGCTGTGTAGCCGTGTGATGCGGTTCCAGTCATGACCCACAAATTGACCCTTGCTCACCACAGAGTCTCCAGTAGCTCAGTGGTTAGAGCATCTGACTAGATCACGGAGAGTCGTGGGTTCAAATCCCATTTGGGACTCGGAATTTTTTCTGAGTTATCCTTACATTTAATTTCCCTCCTCCGTCCTAAAAATAGGATGAAAAAAAAGGATTTAACTTTACTTACTGCATAGTTCTGGTTCTCTCGGCGGCGCCACAGGTAGCTGACCACTCACTCCAATCACTCCACTCGCACTGTACCGTCTGACAAGTACACATTGTACTCCTATTTTCCTTTTCCGGTGGTTGCGTACAGCTCTGTGGCAGACCGGAACAATCTGGCTGCTGTACCACAATTTGATTGGTTTGGATGGTCCGTGTTCTCTCAGCAAATCCACAAGTCGCTGACCAGTCCGTCCATGGTTTCCAAGTACACTCGACACTCTTACAAGGACCTTGGAAGTTGATGAATAAGAAATGGCGGTTTAAGGTGGCTTCCTATAGTTTACGATCGTACGCGCGTTTTCGAGAGCTTTAGAAATTTGTACGTACTCAAGAGTTACCAACCTCGGGGATTCCCGACAGTTTATTACTTCAGCATGATCACATAAAATTGACAGTAAACTTTTCCTTGTTTCCTTCTGCGAAATTCTTTCTAAGTTTTCAGACTAAGCAAAACTACTTCACTTCACTTGGCGCTTTTCAGAAAATCTATTTAAGGGGGAAAAAGGCATAAATTTGCAAGAATATGAAGAAATTATCAGTACAACCCCTACGTTTGTCGCAATTAAGACTCTTGTCTTTCCGAATATTCCACCAAAAAATTCAAGAAATTCGCAATTTAAGCCACGTTAGCATTATAATTAAAACTCAACGCAAATTTACTAAAAGCAATTATATTAACAGAGATGGTTGTAAAACATTATTTTTTAATTGCTGGGAGCAACAAGAAAACAAGTTTTCAAAGTAGAACACCAGCGCGCAGTGCATTTTATTTATTTTATTTATTTATTTACAAACTTCGCCAAGGACAATTTGGCAGGAGAGATCTCACAGATCTCACATGTTCTGTTTATGATTACCCTATGGAGCTACCTTAACTCAAGACCCTGTGTGCTTCTTTATAGAGTGCGACCCTAGAAGTGTAACAAAAGAGTCTTCATGGGATCAGCAACTAAGAAATTTTTTTCGTGATCTTACTTACAATTGGTTGTTCTGTTGTCAAGTTGAGGTTTCGGGCATGACGTCTGCAGTCCACTGCAAGATGGTCTATTAATCACATGTTCTGTTGCGTTGCTGGTTTTTTGCCTAGAACTCTCTCCGCACGTGGCGGACCACGAGCTCCAATCATTCCACGAGCACGTGACGTATTTGCACTGACCTAGTGGTGGTAAAATCGATGCTATTTAGTCTTAGTGTGTGTCATGCATGACGGCAGTTTCTGGTATCGTACTTCACATATCCAAAGGTCTTTATAAGAAATTACCAGGTCAGCTGCTGACAAAGCAGTTAGCAGAACTCCTTTTCTTTTTCATCCTTCCAATTTTTTAAAGTAAGTAGAGAAAACTCCTATTAAACGTCGTAAGTATAGAACCTTAACGCAGTTGAAAATTAAAGATAACGCATGGCACTTGAAGTAATATATCAAACAGGAGAAACAGAGTTTCATCGGGATATCCAAACACGGAGAAGGGAGTTGAAAATACGACTAGCAGCGGTGTACTTTTGACGACATTCGAGGTGTTTGGATAGCCGATAAAACACTGTCTCGAGTGTTTTATATATCTTCTCAATAGAAACACACACTAAGGAGTAAAATTAATTAATTAAAATTTTAATTAATTAAAACCACCTATCCAAACCTCCTTCACGGCTGAAATTTTCTTTGGTTTAACTTGATGAATTATTAATAAGTTTGAGTACTTCAAATCGATCAAATATTGCCTTTATTTTAGAATTGTACTTACAATCCATATCTTTAGTTTCCAATTCTTCCTTGTCACATGATGTCTTTAGGCCTGAACAGCCTCCCTGCTGTTCTATGATGTGCTCGTTCTCTTTGGTCAGCGTTCTCTTTCTCTTCATACCAGTACCGCACGAGCTGGACCACGAGGACCACACGCTGTAGTCACATGTTACGTACTTACATTTGAAAGCTTGAAAGAAACAGCAACACACATTTTGTTATTCAGTCAAATTCGAGGCAGTCTAGATTGATTTTGATTCTTTTTTTTTAGTTTTGTAAAATGCGTCTTGCTGATCCCCGATCAGAATATTCATTTTCTCGTTTCAACTGAACTGAAAAGTCTTCAAAATCAATCGCATTCTTTAGCAATTTCAGCCATCTCCCCAAGTCACACACATTTGGTTGGATATACACTGACAAAGCTTTAAATACCAGTAATCGGCTTTAATTCGAGCTAGAGCCGAAAGAAGAGATTCTAAGATCCGAATACCATACATTTAAAGTGGAGGGCTTTTCTTAAGTCGTCTTTTCCAAGACGTAAAAGTAGAATTTATTTGTGCACAGTGTCTTTTAGTAAAATGGCTGCACAGGCTCTTTTTTAACTAAAACCTGTCACAAGCTGAGTTCTGCTCCCGCTTTACTTGGAACTGATGGCTAGGCCTGAGTTATGAAGCGGTGAAGTGAAAAAGATAGCTTATGTTGCTTCTTTTATAGATAATCCTGAATAGTGTTTGCTCATACCTCTTACTAATATACTGAATTGACATTTGTATTTTTATCCAGATACGGCTACATGAGCGATGTCGGCCTTTCTATGAAGAAATTGTATCTATTTACCAAGCTGGAGGCCTATGGTCCTGGTAGAAAGTTTGTCCTATTTCATGGAGTCTGTTAGCAAACTCTCGTGCATTGTTTGGGTTTTGCACTCAATAGAGCCTACTAGCGAGCTATACGAGGTCCGTACTAAATAGCTAGACCGAGGTCGGTGCGTGGCCAAGACGGTCCCGAGCAAACTTGATCAATAACAGATCATAAGAGCTTTACATTGCAAAAAGGCAATAGAAACTTTTAATGGCTGGCCACAATTTATTAGTATTGGGCGTTTCATGGCATCATTCCGGCCATCTCACTTAGTCTTGTCATTACTGTTGTTAAAGTGTCTATACGGCCAACAGGGTTTTTATAGTTATGGCAGCTCTAAAAAAATTTGGATTTTGAGATTTTAACGCTCTAAGATCTAGCCTTAAAGTTCCCGCTTCAGCCACGCCCAATGAAAATGACCGTGAGTCAGTGCAGAAAAGGGTCTGGGTTTCTGAATGGTACGTGACGTCAAGTCAGGAATCACGAAATCCTTCTAGTTTAGGTAATTGTTGTTCCAGTAGTGGTGAGGAGTATTCCTCGACAAAAAACAAACAAACTGAAGTTGGCGAAGCAATGCGGTCGTCAAGCAAGCAAAATAAAAGTATAAAACTTTGAGATTTTCCTGAAGTGACGTCATTCGTCACCAATCTATCATTACGCGGTGAACTTCATTGGGCGTGGCCAATCCGGGAAATTTAAAGCTTGATTTTATGGCAAAGAGCATCGGAATTCACTTCATTGGGTTTGAAGACATTTTTAGATGTTATAGAGATAATGAAAACCTAAAACAATCTTTTGGCAGTATGGACACTTTAACTCTTACCTTGACAAGATGAATTTGCCAGAGTGTGTAGCAGTTTTGGTAACTCTGCCATATTACGGACAAAGAATAAGTGGGAATCTTTAGGTTCTGAAGCCATGAATTCCAGCTCTGCACGATTGAGACTTCTCCCAACTCCTACGGAGAATAGGTTCACGCTCATGGCTCTGAGATCTGAGACCGGCGTGCGCAGAGACTGAATACCACCAATGCTTGCTCCGTCTGTTACGATTAGCAACATCTGTAGATATTCAAGCATAGGGTAATTAGCTATTACTGGCGTGTTGATGTATGGATAAAAGCCGCCGCAAACTAGACGATTTTTTGTCGGCCGATAAAAAAATTTCACCTGTCAGCTAGTGTTCGGTGAATTCAGACAAGTCTGCGACAAAATCGGGGCTTGTCAGGCGATATCTGACAGTGGTAGATCTCAAAACGTCCTGTCGGGCCTTGCCGGCTAGTGTGCGGTGTACCAAGATAATTTGTCGGGGCTCGCGCATACCTCAACCAATAAGAAATTGTCATGACATTCACGTGAACAAGCCTCTTTTCAAATATGGTGGAGATCGACTCGGCCCCAAGACTAAACGCGGTTTGTCGCGACAAAAAATCGGCTAGTGTGTGGCAAGCTGATGTCCCGACAAATTTTGACCCGATTTGACCCCGACAAAAAATCTGCAGTTCCACGACAAAAAATAGGCTAGTGTGCGGCAGCCTTAAGACAAACAAATAACACGAGGATTGTTGCTAAACACAATAAGGCATAATGGTCTTTGGAGTAATAGACCAAACACGAAAGACTGCGTTTAACCATTTCCAAACAACGAGAAGAGAGTTGAAAATACGACGTGGAATATTTTTTACGAGCCTCAAGATGTTTGGAAATATGGTCAAACACTGTCTTGAAAGTTTGATATATCTTTTCATTCGATGCCTAAACCAAGGAGAAAACGTAGATGGTGCGGGATAACTTATGCTGGGACGCAAATAACGCAGTGAGCCTTCCAAAACAAAGGAACTCTTACCAGTCCAGCCCGACGTTCGTTTGTTTTGAAAGTCCTACTGCCTTATTTGCGTTCCAGCATAATTCATTGCGTACCATGTGACCGGATCCTACAAAGGGCCTATTGAGATCAGATACCCAAACACTGTCACGGTAAGGATTTCCTTTGTTTAAACTTGATAAATTCAGAGATGTGAGTTCAGTTATAAAGTTATGATCCAACCTGAAAAGATTCCTTTTTTCGAGCTGCATCAAAGATGCATAAACTTTAGTTAGCGCCATTGCAATCGTTTTTTAATCCTCAATCCTGGTTCGTCTTTGATTACTTCTAACTTTATTGGCAATTTTCGTTTTTAATGAGCCATTATTTTGTGGTGGTCGGTTTGGCTTTTTAGTAAATCTGAAAATGGCTTTAGCGCATGCGGTTCAAGCCTCCCTTTCAACACTGTAGCTTTACTTTTACGATTCAGCTCAACCTCTTTGAGTTCCTTTAAAAAATCTAATTCGTAATCACGGTGGAAGTCAGTCCTCTCAGTGCGCTATGCTGAAGAGAAGTTCTCCTTAGCGGTTCCAATGCTAAACACGCCTTTCGTCTTGTGCTCACCTTTGTGACTCCTGGTCTGGCTCCATTTGACATCTTGAATAGTCCTGTCTTAGCGAGGTTAAGGGCTTTATAAGTATTAGTCCATCCACCTAAAAATCAAAGAAAATGTTATTTAGCAAAATAACTTTAAGACTAATGGAAAGCGTTATTTTTACACAGTTGAAAGGCAAAAGTTCAGTCTAGAGGTCATTCTGTAGTGTTCTTGGGCAAGAACACTTTCCTTGCAGAGTGCCTCTCTCCACCCAGGTGTACAAATGGATACGGACACATTAAATGCTGGTGGGTAACCCTGCAATGGACTTAGTAGCATTCCATCCAGGGGGGGGGGGGGGGGGGGAGGAGTAGAAATACTCCTTGTCACTTCGTGCCACAGACACTCTAGATATATACAGGCCTGATGGGACACTGGGCTCGTATGCAGACTTTCATTGGTAAGTGACTAAAAACACGTGCACTGACGTTTCGAGTTTTACCAATAGGATTAGAAAAACTTGACCTTCGAACGTCCGTAGAAGGATAACGGGTACAACTCTACTGAAATCACTTGAACAATTTTATTTGTTTTTTTCTGAGTAGCCAGTAGCAGAAACTAACAAACATCTTTCACTAAAACAAATATTTTGGCATAGTTTTACACTAACCACTTTGCTCAATTTTCTTAACAGCGGCCATGAAAGAAGACTTTGTGGAATGCTGGCTCAGTTTGATATCAAGGTGAGCGTAAGTAGCGAATGTAATCACTGCCATTTGAACCCCGTTAGGGCCAAAGTTAGAGAAGCCATCTGCAAGAGCTGCGACGAAATTCTTTTCTCGACCAAAGTCTTCGCTATTTATACTGCCAGACTCATCCATGATCACTCCGAGTTCAACTTTACAACCTGAAATTCAGAAAGTATTTAGAAATGTGTAAGGTTACTAAGATTGATTTATACCGCAAATTCTACAATCATGACCAAGCTTCCTTGGGATAATTTGACAAAATCCCAGCTGGTGCCTTCCTCCTTCCAAATGCAATGTTGGAATAGTGGGTCTATTTTGGGTGAATCAACATCAACGTTGTATTGGGAGTGGGGAGGGGAAAGAAGACAGAAAGGCCATATGCTGGCAAAAATACAAAGAGTCCTAAGACTTTTGACTGAGATTGTAACTTGTTTATTGGGCACAAAGGCTTTGAGTAAGACTTAAGAGTTTAAGAATTAAGTACTTAATAACAACGTGTAAGGATTTCTTAGGTAAAACTAGTAAGAGAGAAACTGCTACAAAAAACTCAAACATAAACTCCCATAATTAAGTGAACCTGATTCTGCTTCTAAGGGTGCATGCCCATCACCGGAAGTTAGACTGAAATATTGTTTAATGGAGAAAAGAGGACTTCTTCAAAAAAAATCAGCAATTTATATTAAAGAAGCTGAAAACATTTATAATGATTAATTAGATGTTAAGTGACTAGAAGGAAAACGTTGGTCATATTAGCCAACGCAGTTTGAATCTGATGACAAAGAGCAGCCAGTGTTTGGAAAAGATAATTTTGGTCAAGGGCGTCGAGTTTTGTAGCTGAGATACCTAAATGAAGCTAGAATGAAGCGATTTTCAATCAATCTGTGGTGCATGGTCCCATTGCACAAGCATACATTCCCACGTCGTCTATCTTGGAATAACATGCCACGTAATGCAAACAGAACAAAAAAACTTACATGATAGAAAAGCCGACTCCGTCTGTGGAGCAGGGCAAGTTGTCTGAAGACCTTTACAGTTTGGTCTGTTGACAACGTGTTGCGTGACTTTACTCGTGCGCTGTCGAGTCATCTGACCACACGTTTCAGACCATTCTCCCCAAGGATTCCACGAACATGTCACGTAGTTGCATGGACCTGATGAATAACGCAATCTAATATTCCTCAATTTAGGGTGGATAGCAAGGTCACACTATTGCACAAAATTATTTCACGCACAGCAGTAACAAATTAATTTGGAAAAAAGTCCCAAACAAGCCAAACAACGGTTTAAAGGGCAATTGGCAAACGAAATGAAGAAGGAGCGTGAATCTCAGTTAAATATGTGCAAGACTAAAACAAGCTGTATTGCGTTAAACTTCTTGCATGAGGACCCTCTCGCAACCAAGAAAAAAAATATCAACTTCATTCAAAAATAATTTATGTTTATCATTTAGCTGAGAATATCACTAAATGAATGTCTTTTTATCATCTTCAAGTTTCAATCATACTACACGGAGCAGAATTGAAGAAAATCGCAGAAGTAGGTTTCCTAGCCCCTCTTAAATTATAGCAACTTTGTTCTTTTACTTAACAGGTTCCCTCTTGCAATACTTACACACTGAATTTTTAGTTTCCACTTTTTCCTTTTGACACGATGTTGTAAGACCCGAACACCCTCCCTGCTGTTCTGTGATGTGCTCGTTCTGTTTGGTCAGCGTTCTCTTTCTCTTCATACCAGTACCGCACGAGGTCGACCACGAGGACCACACGCTGTAATCACATGTTACGTATCTACACTTGTATTCTGTAAAAGAAATATTGAATAACGTCTTATAAGATACACCAATTCAAGAGGCGTGTGTCACACTCAAAAAATAACAACTGGTTCGGTCTTTAAGGTTACCGTATACCTTTATACCACCTTGAGAGGTGTCTCGGGTCCAAGTGATGTACGCGTCCGGTTTAAACTGTAGATAACCAAGCGAATATGAGGTAACTAGACCCCTATATCAAATTAAAGCTTATAGTTAGAGCTGGCTATCACACTATACCAAGAATTGAAATAAAATGAATTATCTAATTCTTCACAACCTCTAAATGTTAGCGTCCGAATCATACTTTGGTTCCCTTTTGAAAGCCACAAGTCAAAGGGCATTCGCTCGTTTGCCCTCAAATTTGGACAGTAGCTAGTTTGACATATCAACAACCAAAACCTGTCTGCGAAGATTTTATTTACAAATACTGTTTCTCCGAGATCGATGATTTTTCTACGGTCAGTCGACAATGTTTTGTAACGTTTTTAATCAAGTTGGATATAGCGCTTTGGGTCCGGAAACTGTGGAACAAATTAAATAAGAAAAAAAACAAGATTGGCTTCGACTTGTAGGTTGCAAAACGCGATTCGGACGATCGCAGTTAGAGGTCGCAAAAATTTGTCAATTCATTCTAATTCCAAACTCTTGGTATAGTGTGATAGCCAGCTCTAGCTAATTTGATATTTAGTCATGTACAGTTTAAAACCTGCCTGGACGCTAGACACCTCTAAAGGTACACAGCTTTAACTCAACTGAGGAAAAATAATCACTGCGCCTTTCAATAACATGCGGACTCTTAAATTCAGTTCAATGCTCAACCGACAAATGCGTATTTCATTACAGTCAATCCAATTTTTCGCCGGCTCCTTCCAGCATTCGACTATTGCCGAGTGCGCAATATTTAAGTCTTTAAGCACAGTTCAGGCAACGAAACAGTGCCGAACATTTAATTCAGTGACGGTAGCGTAAAACGCATTTGTCGATTGAGCTTTGAATTTTGGAGTCCGCATGTTATTGAAAGGCGCAGTAACTGAAAAGTAACTGAAAAGCGTACTATAGCAATCTTTTAAAAGTAAGGCTTAGCGAATTCCGGTGCACACACACTTTCACATATCATTGAAGAGCATCCAATGGAATCGCAGTAAAAGAATTACGCATTCTTCAAAATTTGGTTTGCTGTTGTTGTATATTCCCAAAGTTCTGAGTTCTCCAAACCTCTATCGTGCTCCATACCAAAGATCATGTCGCATTTCTTTACTATAGATGACTACATCAGGGTACGAAACACCTACACTAAACCTGTCCTTCCTCTAAAAACAATACGGCTCGTTTTAAGTGGACAGAGATCTCCAGACCGAAGCTTAAATATCTTTCCCCAAATCAACTTCACTTTTCTCTGGCCATGTAAAAACTGATGTACCCCTCCTTTTCACCGAGGATACAACTACAACATACACTTCCGGGGGGTCCTCCCCGAAAATTTGGGTGGGGTGTATGGCCCGCTTTCCAAAACCCTTACCCTATTTATGACTAAACTCTGCGATTTTCACTACCCTATTTATGATCTGACCAAAAATTCGATTACCCCATTTAAGGCCGTTGCAGCTGGAACAGTTGTCTTAACTATCATGAAGGGCTTTCGTCGATGGCCCAGTTGAGAATGATGAAAAAGTAGCTTCTTCTAAGAGACACATAAGCCCAATTCAGCACCAGAGTACAAAAACCATACCCTATTTATCACCAAAACGCCTGAAACCATTCCCTTTGGGGCATGATATACCTATTTATTATATGGAGGAGAGTGTTTTACTGGGAACTAAACCACTCGTAGATTCCATACGCCACTTCATCCGGGACCCGAGTGGCGTATTTTCCGTATGTCACCTTTGTGAGTGTCGTATCGTTCAATGACGTCACGATTCCCGCCTTTTGTTTTTGTCAATATTTAGTCTCCATATAATAAAAAGAACATTACACGTTGGCTCGAAGATATGAATTTTATGTTCTTGCCACTCGAACATAAAATTCATATCTTCGAGCCACCGTGTAATATCCTCTATTTATACAATGCCATAGAAAATACAGCCAGAATGCAGGAAAGCCGTTGTATATTCGTCAGTATTCCAACAAACCATTCCATCGATCAGTGTTATTAAATTGTATCACACCCAACCTTCCCATCTGGCCACTGTATTTTCTATGGCATGGTGTAAAATAAATATGCAGCTCTTGAGTCTCGTGGTATAACCCTGGAATATCCCACTCGTCACTTTCGAAAGCGTTGCATAACCAATATATACGGGAATACCCTGCCACTTACGTTAATAAGGGAGTGCCCCCGGGATACACTTACTCTTGCAAGCTGATTCGCCGATATTTGTCAACAGAGTTTGCAGTTCCTGCATAGTGGCTACATAGTACACGTGCTCCTTGACAGGTGGTGTGGCCATCATCTCCAGCTCTCGTTTGTTGATACTTCTACCGATTCCAATAGCATATATATTGACGTAACTTTGTTTGAGATTCTCGAGAGGAACGCGAAGCGACTTTTCTCCTCCTGTGCTGGCTCCATCCGTTAAAACTACAAGAATCTGCGGTGGGAAAAAAATAGTACTGGTAATTGAAAGTTGCTGGCGAGAGATTTTACTGAACGCCTTTCTTTCGCAGGGTTGCGTTCAGGTTGCGTTCACGCTACACTCAGGTTGCGTTTACATAGTTTTGCGTTCAGACACTGGGTATTCCAAGCACCCAAGTACCATTTAATGCCGAGGTACAAGGTCTCGACTTTGTACCTGTATTCTGGTGTGAATACTCAAAAAAAGATGTGTTAAAATTATTACACAGCGAGATTCGTAATCGGGCACCGTACTTGGGCATTAAGTGTGAAAATAGTTGTAATTTAACAAACCTTTGAAACACCAGGTCGAGCTCCATTTGCTGTTTGGAAAAGTTGATTATTAGCGGCGTTTAAAGCTTTGTAAGTGTACGTCCAGCCCCCTGTTGAAAAAAAAATAACAAAACCACCTCACACCTCGAGAATAATTTAAGTTTAGGTTTAAACCTTTGTTTAGGTTTAAATCTTTACATTCTTTGATTTGCATCAGGTATAATAAAATGTCTAAGATCCTAAAATTCTAATTCTAATATTATGTTAACTTACAACGATAAAACCTGACTGCCATGAATGCTGTGTGTTTAACAATTATGATATAGAAAGCGCTTAAACTTGATTTAATAAACCAGACTGTCTAATGTTACAGGGTAAACTGTTCCAAAGGGTCGCGCCGCTGTAAAACTATTTTTCATGTGGTTAGTTCTCGGAAATGGAATAACAAGTTTATTAATTGTCAGAGCATAACTTGATTCATTTCGCGTTACAAATTAAGTGAGATATCCGGGAAACAGGCCGTTTTATAGACTTAAAAATCATACCTGGTGGTTTATGGCGAGATATTAACGAATGAGTATAGGTGAAAAACGTTTCAAGCCACGCCCACAAAACAGGATCTTGGTACCTCTTAGGGATGAAGAACACTTCAAGCCACACCCACAAAACAGGGTCTTGATACCTCTTAGGGGTGAAAAACACTTCAAGCCACACCCACAAAACAGGATCTTAGTACTTCTTAAGGGTGAAAAACATCTCAAGCCACACCCACAAAAGAGGATCTTGGTACCTCTTAGGGGTTCGTTTTAAACTTCCAATGGGCACCCCGTCCTTTTTATAACCCGAGCGGTGGGGGCTGAGGTTGTTGCTAGTCTACCTGTGAATCGAGTACAGTATAACAGCGGCCGAGATGGACGTTTCCTTCAAAGAAAGCAACTACAAACAATCCACTTACTATACTGTTCGATTTGTCGTACAGCGTTTATAAACTGCTTCTTGTTAGAGTATTGATTGAGCTTGATATCAAGATTAGCATCCGTGCTGTAAGATATTACTGCCATCTGCATCCCGTTTGGACCAAAGTTAGTAAAGCCGTTTGCCAGATCTGTGATGAATTGTTTTTCTTCTTCGAAATCTTTATCTTTGATGCTACCTGATTCGTCCATTAAGATACCCAGTTCACCCTTACAACCTGCAAACAATGAAACCAAAACGCCATTCTTAAACGATTTTAACTAAACTCGCTGATGACAAGGTCTAGTCTACGACCCTAATAATGGCTGCGAAGGAGACTGGACAAGGTTCGGTAAGCTTCAAAGTCAAACCTGTAGAACATTACTAATAGTAGAGTGCTGTAGAACATTTTTCTATGATGGGTTTATTTTAAACTCTAAATGGTTTTATTCATTCTTACTCCATGTTTTTCTTTCTTTTATTTATTTATTTATTTATTTATTTATCTATTTATTTATTTGTTTATTTATTTATTTATTTATTCATTTAATAGCTCTTATCGCAGTTACAGCTGTATCAGCGGTTCGACATGCAAACGCGGCGAAGGGTCAATTCTGCTTTGTATTGAACCTTTCGCATCTTTTTTTATGCCTTTCTAAAGAAAGGAATATTTGACACCAGGCTCAGCTCCAATAAAAACATCTGTAAAGTAGCCGGTGCGGTTTTTTAACCCATTGACTCCTGGAGCTTTTTGCCAAGAAGCGTTTCTTGGACGTTTTGGTGGTTTTAAGGCTGGATCTCGGCCAAATTAGCTTCAATCTGGTCGAAAACGAATTTGCAACACAACAGCTGGCCCTTCTTGCCGCTAGAATCGCGTTTTACGACATTTTGGCTCGGGCGTGCGCAGAAATCAAAATTTTGACCTAGATCTTTCGGCTTTTCGATTTTTGAATTTTTCCCCCCTTTCGTTTTTCTCCTTTTCTTTTCTTTTTGCTGCAGTGATTGACCTTCTACTGGGCTTGCTTGCGGCTAAAAACCTTCTAAGAAAGCGTCATCGAGGAGGGCAATTTTGCTCTGAGTTTTTCACTCAATTTCTTGAGCATTTTTGTGCATATATCAGGCTCCATTAGGCCGATCACTCTGATCTGGGCATCAGTGGCAAGTTCTGTTTCTCCTGCAGAAGTTGAGTATAGATGATGCCAATTTGGGTCAAAAGTGATGACGTCAGAAGTGGAAGAAAGGCCAAGGCTCGTCACGGGCGGTTACGGGCGGCACAGGAGTCAATGGGTTAACTTAGCCATATAAATAAGCGAATGTTCCACCTTAATATAGTATTGCATTGCATTGTATTCTATTGTGTCATGATCTCTTGATTGTACTTCGGTATTTCATGTTTTTTGATATCAAGTACTCTACACTGAAAACTAAATTAGAGGGAGGTCTCATTGTTTTGGGCTCCTTTTTTAAAACTAGAACTAAATACTATCTTCAATCATGATAGCCGCATAATGTACTATAAATAATTTGCTCGTAGAGGCACTTTCAGTTTTTACGGATTTCAACAAATTTTCATGCATGCTGTCATTTTTCATACCTGCAGAGACATAAAATTACGTTAACCTTTCACGTTTTTGATGACTACTTATTTTTTGCCACACTTTGAAAATAAGCGTGCTTTGGAGTAGATTATAAACTTAGGTCACCCAAGATTGCCTTTAGGTGGACACCTGCAGGCAAAAGAAAAGGAGAAAGACCCAAAACCACCCGCATGGAGAAAGACAGTTGAAACTGAACCAAGTGAGATGGGTTTGTCATGGGGAGAGGCACAGGTAATTGCGAAAGACAAGAAACGGTGGAAAAGAGACACTGTTGCGGCCCCATGTCCCACTGGGGGCCATAAGGACTGATGATGATGATAAACTTAGGTCGACCATAGCTACAATGAGCGACAAAAGTAGTTGAGACACTTTTAGAAAACGACGCTTTTCGATATTTAAGCATTTGTTCTATTTTATTTGCATCTAGCGTTTATTCTCTGATACCCCCGGCCCCCAGTTCAATGTTGTGTAGGTGCTGTGGTCTGTGCAGTCGAAGAAATAGAAAATTTTAACATTGTTTTGGGGGGAAAGTGGGGAAGTGTGACTAAGACGCTCAAAAATCGAATTTTACTACCAAGTGTCTCAACACTTTTGTCGCCCATTGTAGCTTCTAACTAAGCATCTGGAGGATCAAAATTCACCAATCACAGCCCACCTTCGAGATACTGGATGAGGATCAGCAGGGGAGATAGAAAAGTTATTGTTCTCCTCCTTTGATGTTCACTGAACAGGACACTGCTATGGAACATATCATCATAAATCCCTGCATTTTTACAGATTGCTAGTTACTTACATGAGACATAGAGGGATTGTACGTCCGGTTTGGGACACGTTGACTGCAATCCGTTGCAATTGGGTCGATTGATGATGGATTGCGTCGCCTTGCTAGTTCGCTGGCGTGTCATCTTTCCACAGGTAGAAGACCAACTGCCCCATGAGTTCCAGGAACACGTGACACCGACACAAGGACCTACCAAGGTGCAAACAATCAAATCTCGAGTTTTATTGTGTGACGGTCTAGGAGTACACAGTGGAACCTCGTTAATCCGATCACCGACGGGCCACGGGGTTAACGTATTAAAGCGATTCTTTAAACAAAAAAAAATGACTGACTGAGCATTTGTTCGGGCCAGACTAAAGTGACCGTAACAACGGGGTGGCCGTTAAGTAAAGGTTACAGTGCACTTTTCGTTCTCATCGCTGTTCAATTCATAGAAACAATTGTCAGTGAGCTGCCACAATGGAATTCTTAGTATCAGTTGGGAAGAGGAGGAGGAGGAGGAGGAGGAGGTAAGTTTCGCTCAGTTTTTGTCGAGGGGAGGGGGCTAGGGGGTGGGACCTCGGAGGCAACAGAGACGTGAAGTAAGATTCCGAGTACAGGAAGGGGGAAGGACAGGAAATGGAAACTTCCAGGAAGTGAACTCCTACACCCTTACGGTCTATTCCTTCCCCGGTTGGAATATTGCCGTTCTATCCAGTGGTTTTCGTAATAGTGATCGCTCGCTAACCCGACGAATCCATGCAAATTCTAGCCAGCCATCTCTTTGGTATTACTTACAATTTATGTCTACTGTGTTATCAACTAAACAAGAATTAGAGCGGAATCCCAATTTGTTGAATCTCCAAGGGAAACGAAAGTTGGTTGAAAAAATTGGGTAGCTCGAGAAATCGGAGGTAAAACGTATGGTGTTCAACTGAGGAAAGACACTCTCGAGAATTTGAAGGTGGTATTAAAAATGTTAATTTATGTTTCTTCGAACCACGCGAGTAGGGGTAAAAATACTAAACTGAACTCACAATTTGTCGTCTTGGTTTCAGTCTCCTGTTTGTCGCACGTGACTTTGAGTCCAGAGCAGCCTCCCTGTCTTTTGATGAAATGTTCGTTGACTTTGGACAATCCTCGGGTTCGTTTCATTGCGACTCCACATGAAGCTGACCACGAACTCCACTGGTAATAGTCACAAGTCACGTAGCGACAATTATACGCTGTGAAATGAAACAAGTGTCTCAATGGGTTTTTAAAACCATTGGCCGTAAAACAGTCCAAAGAATGTTCGCCGTAAAACGCTTAGCCACGAAAGTTAGAGTCATAAGACCTCTTGTCAAGACCTTTTCGTGTCTTGTCTAGTGACTTGGTAGTACCTAGAAAAGCCGGCAAGAACTTTTGCCCGATAAATGCTAACCACAAGCAGACAGCAGTAAATAAAAGCAAACTGCAGGGCAACTACATACACTGAAAAGCCAGGAGACTTGATGTTCTTATAATACAGTAGTCAATAGATTTTTAACTTTTTAAAACAACGGTAATTAATTTCTAAGATTTGCGATAAGCCGTAAAAACCGTTTCTTCGTTGAGACCCTCAAAAAACCGGTCAACATTCTTTTGTTATCCTCTGTTCACACGTTTAAAAGTGATTTAACTATTAAAAAAGAACTAAATCAGTTGGTCATACCGTGCGTGTCCCATAATTAAACAGGGTAAAAACTTGATAAGAATATCTTAGCAAGTTGGTTAAAAAATTCATCTATAAGATAACTGGAAAGAGTTGGTCGACAAAATGGAAAAAGCTTAACCTGATTTAGTTAAACTAGTATAGTTGATGCGAATGGGGCATAGTCAAAACTCTCAATAAAGTCATGACAGCGGTAAGTACACATTTAACCAATTAGAACTGGAAAAAGTTAGTGGTAGGTTATAAGCAGCCTCTCTTTCCCTTAGTCAGTCGAGCTCTGACAAACGACCATTAAACCTAGAAGAGTTTTTTGAGAGTTCTTACTCCAGAGAGACACTGATAGTTAAGTACTTAGCGAAGGAC
>JAHPZR010008201.1:47500-67500 GCA_019787425.1 Platygyra sinensis
TGCAATACTAAGGAATTACCTTAAGAGGAGTTTAAAACGCTTGGTTGAACTTCTTACCTTGGCAACATTTGCACGAGCGCCTTTGGCAGAAGTAAACAGTTCAGAGTAAGCCAGGTTCAATGCGGCTCCAGTATGGGTCCATCCACCTACAAACCAACAGGCGACCAACTCACATGTAGTCCTTTTAATTCAAACTAGTGAAGTTAAGTAGTGTTAAAGTTCTCCTCGCTAGTATTCATGCATCTACTTTTATTCTGGTTTGAAGAGTTTAGGGTTACATCTCATACCTATTTGGTGATTTTCATTATTCAGGAAATTAGAAAGTAATAACTTGGAAATCCAAGAGTTAATGTTTAAAAAACGAGGAAGAAACAGAACAGAATCAAATCCCTGGTAATAGACCTCTTTAGCTTGGGCGGTTTGTTTTCCCATTGTAGACCACGTGATGATACTCTTGAGAATTCTTGCTTTCAAACTTTTAAATAGTCGCATGAATATGACTGAATAATTTTACGGTGAATAAAAGAGCAATTCTCGAGAGAATAACATGTGGTCTACAATGGGAAAACAAACCGCCCAAGCTAAAGAGGTCTATTGACTAGTCACATTTACTTGCTTATCAATCATTTTTCTTTTCTAATGCACAAGATATTAAATAATAATAATAATAATAATAATAATAATAATAATAAGATTATTATATTATTATTATCATAATGCATTAAAGTCGGTCATACTCAATGCGCATTTTACTCCTTTTGTCATTATCAAGAAAATGTTTGAAATTACAAGGTAAAGATTTGTACAGATAAATCTCTTTAAATACAAATAGTTCTTTTAATACTGTTATACCTTCATAATCTATTGCACTGACGCCGCGTTGAAAGGAAACAAGGTCGCGGTATCGATTAAGAGCGATATCCAGCTTTGATCCAGTGCTGTAGGTGATGACGCCAAACTGCGCGGCACTGGGACCAAACTGGAAATGACCAGCCAAGGCGTTCACAAAGTTCTTCTCTTTTGTAAATTCGTGCTCACCGACGCTACCAGACTCGTCCATTAGTATACCCACGTCAACCTTGCAAACTGCACAAGATTTATCGCAGTAAATGAAGTAAATTATCTAATACATCAAAACCCAAAGACCTTGTTTCACCACTATACATTTCATACAGAAAAGAGAGTTGAACACACGACGCGTAGTGGAGTATTTTTGATGAGCCTCGACATGTTTGGAAATGTCGTAAAAGACTATTTAACAATTATTCCTCGAGCCCGAATGGGCTCTGAGTCAATAACCCATGAGGCCGAAGGCCGAATGGGCTATTGACTCAGAGGCCATGAGGGCCAGAGGAATAATTGTTTTAGTAAAATCCAACTATTTGGTCAAAAAACTATGGAGACAAAACATCTTTCGCTAGTTAAAGCGATTCAGCCGCCATTGTTTTGGTTTTCAAAGCCGGTGCTTTTCGCTACTAGTGGGCTATAACAAATAGCCTACTAGTAGCTCAACCAATCAGAACGCAGCATTGATAATAGACCACTAGTTGGATTTTACTAAAATTCTTTAGTAGAATTCTACTAGTATACTAATGCAAATGCTGCAGTCTGATTGGCTGAGCTACTCGTATACTATCAGCCATTAGAGTACAGTGGCTGCCGTTCGTCCACGAAATGCGATGTTTTTATAGTTTTTCCGTAGTTTTAGAAGGAATTTTAGATGTAAACGGGTAATTAAATTTCTGAGAAGACTAAAAGAAGCACATTTGCGGTTTCTTGACTTGAAAATATTGAAAAAGTGGGTACGTGCATAAACAACTGCAAATTTGCCAAGGACAGTTCGATACGTGCAACTTTGTAAAGTTCAACAAAGGTCAATAATACGTGAGAAAATCATTGGAAACCGTTATTTGCGTTAATTTCAGTTAGAATTCTACTAAAACAAATAGATTATTCGCTCTCGATTTCTACGAGGCAATAGTACATCAACTATCACCTCATAGAAATCTCGAGCTCATAATCTAATTGTTAATTAGTGTTTGTATATCTTTTCGGTCGAAAATAAACCTTAGGGATTTATAGAGTGAGACGTGAACATGTAAGCTAATCCGTATATGCGTCCAACTTCGCTGTTATGATTCCCTTTGTGGGAAAAGGTTGAGTTACTCGTGGATTTAATTGCAACTGACAAAAGTACATTATAATCTCACATCAATACAAAGAAATTGCCGCTGCATTTTTAATGCTCATTTTGGGGGAATCAATTACTCAAGTTTTGTCGATCACAATTCTTTCAGAAAATACTTTTCAGTCAATTTGGGGTACACTAGGACAATTGCTGCCCGCCATAAACGTCTTCCCTGACCATTAGCATGCAAGGTGAAGAACTAACTTTTGAAATACAGCGAAGCAACAGGAAGTAAAAGTTTCAAAAATAAATACTCAGAAACAGTTACTTGACTTGGAAACAACACATATAAGAGGGGCGGTTCCAGCATTTTTCAAGGGGTCGTGGCTGGTGGCTGGCATGTTCCCAAAATGTTGGAATTTGAGAACTGAAACTTAATTGAAAACCCTTTCGCTAGAAATAGTAGCAATGCCAAAAACTAGAAATTACAATGAGGTACCCGTCCAGAAAATTTGCCTTTATTTTTGCCATAATATTCAAAACCTTTCTCATTTTTTTTACGTTTTGCTTGTCTAACAAACGGGGGATTGCTAGCCTGACCTAATCCAGCCCTCTCCCCCCGCCTAAATCCGCCCCTGTGTAGAGACTGAAAGTAATCATAGATCTTTAATCGGCTCACGAGGTAATTCTAGGTAATAAATGGGCACAAGTTTCATAAATAAATCTCACTCACCCTTCAGACATCCATATAGTTCCATTCTCATTGAGATGTGCCCTTGCCATGTCTTGGGATGGAGGCGAAGAAAACGAGCCTCGATGTGGGGTGAAAGATTGTGTTTAACCACAGAATTTTTGTCTCTATTTGCGACAAATACCTACAAAGTTGACAACAAAATTATGAGACCTGTTGCTTCGGAAACTAAAACACTTTTAAAAGCTTAAGTTAGCCTTTGACTCGTCACGCATTCCTAATCCACGTGACGAACCAAACTGTAACTTGTCACGCATTCCCACCCAACGTGTCCAGCCAAACGAACGTCTCTACAAGACATGTACAGTCCAAGAAATCTAACTTATTCAAGGGATTTTCTTCAAACCTTTTGTTGTCCGCCGACGTTGTAGGGAGAGAACTTTTTGCCGTCTTCACTGTAGGTCAGAGTGTAACTTTTCACCCACTGATCATAATTAGCCCTTCCTTGTGTCGCCAAAGCGGTGATTTGCACTGGACGGTGAAACCAGACCTTAAAACCAAGAAAGCATCGCCACTTTTAGAATGGAAAGCTGCTGATTTGATAAAAATACAATAGCATTGCTCTTTTATAAATTACTGTCAATGGCCCTCATTGCTTTAGTGCTATAGCCAAACAGAAGCTTCAACCTTTCGTTATCTCAAAAGCCGTGCTGGCTATTTCTAAATGAAATCATGAAAATGTATTAAACACGATGAGAAATTAAGTTCTATTACGTGTACCTTTTGTGTGGGGTGAAGAATGCCAACGCGGTCTTGCTACTGGTTATAAACATGCGAGGTGAATCTCTTACAGGAGCAAATTTTCGCGCCAAAACCTTGACTGTCCGGCAACACGCGCCAAGTCTCGTATACAAGTATCAACTGTGGTATCAAACTGCCTTCGAAACAATTTAAAACCGATGCAGGTTTCGCGCTTTTTAGGCGAAAGCCAGCCCATGAAAGAGGAATTAAAGTTTTAAAGGTAAGATAACAAGACTTTTAATCTAAAATACATGAGTTCATTTTTATGCTATAGGCAATCGTGATAGCAAAATGGCATGGGGACATTGATGCTGGTAAGCTTATAATTTTGACTCGCTGAAATCATGACGACCAAACTCTCCCGAATTAATTAAGCTTATATGTTTTGTGAGATTACAGGTACAACGGCAAATTTACAGCGTTAAATATTTTTTTCAAAAATATTTCAATTAACCCGTTTGGACAAATTTGAAGAAAGACGTTAACGTACTTCTTTCGCAAAGGGAGAAATTGTACAAGAACATCCGCACATTTTGAAAGTAAGCTTATAGTTTCTATTCAGTTAGTCTGTTGTAAAGCGGCAATATAAAAAGCAATACTTAGTGGCATAAGAGGTTATTAAAAGCAATGCTTAGTTGTATAAGAGATTTTTATTTATGTTATTTCTTATATACTTCTAGTTGTATTGAATATTATCGAGTTCTGAGAAAAAAAGCACGTCAAGTTAATCTGTAGACCCGAGAAACGTGTCTGAAATTTTTCGTAATTTTTTTTTAAAATAATGTTTCTTTTTAAGGTTGGGGAAATCTACATTAAGAGAATGTTCGCTTTTCTTTTCAGATAATTCCGCACTTTAGGAGTCTGTTTCCATGTAATTTTACTAACCTACCGTCATTTCCAAACTTAAGCCCCGGCCAAACGATCGCAACATGCCAACGCAACATGTCGCAACATTGTTGCGCGCAACATGTTCCGTGCGTTGGAAAGTGCATTTGAAAATGGTCAAATTTGAGCCAACAACACCCAGCATGTCGCAGCACATCGTAACACGGTGGCCAAACGCACCCAACATGTTGCGTTGGCATGTTGCGATCGTTTGGCCGGGGCTTTATGCATAAAGTTCATATGTTACGCATTTTCCATGCGGATGTGTCAGCCTACGGTACAAGTCTTCGCCTCGGATAATTAACTCGTCAAGCTAGTAAACAATTTGTTTCCGGTCATTAGACTCCGGCCAAACGGAGTTAAGAGTTTTGTGAAGTTTCAAAATAATATCAGCTTTGCACTGTAGGACTTAAGTTTAATAGTATGTCAACCAAACGAACAAAGTGCACTCAAGTCGCAAGGAAAGCCAATTTAATGTTACACGTCTTCAGGCTGCAAGTTTCCCGAGAATTACGATAGAATAAAAATCACTCGGACTGAAACTTTACTACAGCAATGTACTATTATATTAACATTCGAAAGAAAAATTGAATTTAAAAACATGTTATGAAATTGGTGGTATAGCAAAAAAGGAGAAGAAGCAGAAGCAGAGGAAAAACTACCACGCAACTGTATTAAACTTTCGGTGGCGTTGCGTGGGCAAGTGGTAAAACTGGACAAAAGCCGACTCTGCTCAGAGCACACAGCCTGACCGCGCTTCAACTCCTTGCAAAATTGTTCTCGATCAAAATTAACGAACATTATTGGTTTCATAGATGACACATTCACACAACGCCTGATGTTAATAAATGGGATTTATAGGTAGTAATCGCTAGTCGGTGTGAAAACAGCCTGGCGAAACGACAGAAGTCACAAAAAAACTCAATTTGGAAAGCTGAGCCTGTTTGGTATCCGTTGTGCTCATGACTCGAAAAGTTTTCCATTTACTGCTATCAACTGAGTATCGCTCTCCCTAACCTCAATCCATTGGTAGACATTGTTGGTCTTTGCGCACCACGCACCAGGGTAACTGTATTGCTTTGGCATGTGTAGTCTTGCTCTCCATGCAGGGTGTGTTCTGCTCCAAATGGAGGAAGCTCTCATTTGCCTGTTTTCCACCCATCCGCTTTGTAGACCAAGAGGCTTTTCACAACCTGTATCACACAAAGGAAAAAGAATATCAAACTTTGAAATATCAACACATCCAACTCTTTCTTGTCGAAAGAGGCTTGAACCATTCAGTGCGTTAAATAAACAGTTGACTGTAAGATCTGACTGATACCAAATGTATAGGAAAGCACGGTGATTATTTACAGCTTAATAATATCTCCCCCTAGCACTGAGACTCTTTCTCCCACGAAGATTCTAAGTTTGAAAATGAGTAGCGGGTTTATTTGTTGCTGAGGGTAACCCTAAGATGGAAAGCGTTCAAACCGGAAGTAAGTGCAAGGCTTATGGCCTCTACTTTTGAAAATTTAAGGAAGCGCTTAAACCTATGTACATATTTTTTTTTAGTTTTGCCAAACGTTGCGTGGGGTGTTTTTTAGCAGGTCATACTGTTGCTTTGGTAACCTAATGTTTCACAAAACTGATAAAAACGTGTTAACCAGTGGTTGGGGAGGTTTTTGATACAATGATTGTTCTCTACTCTGCTCTGAGAGTTTAATCTCCGGGTACTCTGGTTTTCCCTCTCCTCAAAAACGAACTTTTTTTTGCAATTCTAATTCGATCCTTGAAGCCACAGACATTGCTGAACGAGCTCTTCTGAACTCTTTGGTGCTCCGTGCAGCGCTCCAAGCTGCGACCATTTTGGTCGCCATGGCGGGTGGAAAAAATTTTTGGCGACCAAAATTCTGGCGAAAGTCGCCAATTGGCGGCCAACAGATGAACAGAGAAAATTACTTGAAAAATTATCAATAATAGGACGAATTTAATCAATAGAACAAGCGGCGGCATCACCTGTCTTTCTTTTTTCCCCTCTCGCCGTTCAGAAACTCGACATGAATGCGTAAACTTACGGTAGCAAAGTCAAGTATTGAAAACGTGCGTTCGGCGCATTAACCCCTCGATTAATATGTCATGAAGTGTCTCCCATTCACATTTTTTGGGCGACGTGTAATATGTCAAGAATTGTCCTCCCCTTCACGTTTCTGTTTTTTTTTTTGGCGACTGAATTTTTTTTATGGCAACCATTTTACAACTAAAGGTCGCCAGAAGGCGACTTTTTGAAAAAGTGAGCTTGGAGCGCTGCCGTGGGTAAAGAAATTACATTTACATTGCATCAACTGATAAAGACAGGTTATGCACTGAGCCGCCTTTAAGGTACCACACTGAAAGTTAAACGTAGTTTCACACATGAGAGCACAATTTAATTGCAAAACTACTTACTTCCACCAGCTGACGGTTTCTCTCCAAAGTAAGTCATGTGTCTCCTACAGTAGAAGCCGTTAGCATTTCGATAGTTTGGACCAATCCATTTAGCATTCGATGGTACTCTATTTACCCTTAACTGGTCGCTGTTACTGCCGTGAATTGATGCGACTGGCCAATTGCTGTCGTCAAATCCGATAGTATGCCAGTTTCTTATGGCTTGAGTTGTGCACTTCCATTTGTTGTCAGTTACGATGCCGTTTTGCGAACGAAGCGATGAGTCCTGCAGGGCCGCCACTGTTTTTCACATAGATAGCAACGACTTGAAGATTTGCTGGGAAGTAGAAGCTGTAAAAAATTTTTAAATTTGTTTCAGACTGAAGAACAGCATTTAAATGCGAGCAGAACGAATCAATATCAGTATCTGGGCAACTTCGCACCTACCCCTCCCCTGACCCAACACTAACACTAACTTTTTATAACTTATTATAACACGTTGGGTTAGGGGAGGGGTAGGTGCGCAGTTGCCTAGATACTGATATTGATCCAGCAGAACTTAACATATTGAGAAACAGACCTCAGGACGTGCAACTTTTACTTGAAGTAAGATTCAAGAGCAATGGCCATTTCTTCGTGACAAACCCCTACACAAGCTATTTTGGAGGCAGTGGCCTCATAGTTAGTTCGCTCGTTTCCGGATAGAGCGGTCCTGGTTCGAACCCTGGCCGGGAACATTGTATTGTGTTTTTGGCCAAGACACTTTACTCTCCTTATTCCTCTCTCCACCCACGTATTTAAAAGGGTACCGGCGAATTTAGATTTAATGCTGGAGGTACACTGCGATGGACTAGCATCCCATCCAGGGGGGAGAGAAATACTCCCACCCGCCTCATGCCATACGAGCTGATGAGCCACTTGGTTAATATGCAAGAACTTATACCTTTACTTAAGTTAATTCGTTACCTCATAGGAACATCCCATCTTCCATTATCCCTTCCTAGGTATCTTCCATTGGCATACACCCATGCCTGATCATCTCCGGAAATCAAACCTTCCATTCCTGCAAATACCACACAAGAGCATTTGTTATATTCACTAATCCTTCTTTGTGCCGTTCTGCTGCCCACTATATGTCGCCATGTGCACTTTTTGTTACTCTAACGCAAGATTAGCGTGACGGTCAGAGAGCGTAGATGCCTTTATGTCTTTGCTCAATAGTTTTCGAACCAAAAATTAAACTTTAAGGGCGCAGAATGAGCTACATCTATGTATCGCGAGCTGGAGTATCTTTCCATTTCAACTCCCTCCGCCCGCCCCGGCTTTCCCGCTCGTAACCACAATCTCCTTTCCAGAAAGCTTTCAAAGACACTTTATTTCAGTAGAAGAGACATCAAGGTATTTGTTCCTGCCTTACACTTCAACTCAAATGCTCACAAGAGCGAAGAGGATGAGTGAATGACATTGCAACTTAAGTAAATCTCTGGGGAGAACAGGCCAAGAACAAACATTTGTCTTCACTCCCCGATATGCCACCCGTCTGCTAAAAACACCAGTTAAGCCTTCAACTTAAGTACACTTTTTTTTGTTTTCAGACGTTTTCTAACAAACGAGACTCGGATTATGGCACTTAAAATCCACATTCTTCCAGAGGGTGTGATAGCCTTTTTTTATAAAAAGGAGAGTACCTCTACAGTATCCATATCTTTTGTCGTCGTCATAGCTTGGCGATAGAGAACACCACATACTGTTAGCCCTGGCTTTGACGCACGAATCATAAGTTTTCCTCTGTAAACAAAAGGAAATACGCAACACTTGTTGTCCTTTGTTTTCATCCTGCACATGGCTGAAAAAGAAAAAAAGTCAGCTTTTTATGTTCAATATTGAGACGGGGGGGGGGGGGGGGGGGGTGGGAGTACTTAACAAAATTTTATACGGGGAGGCTCCGCCCCAAGGTCCAACCCCTTACCCTTTTATATACCATTTTGGCAGTACCACTTTCACATACCTAATTTAGGAAGTATTGTTCTCATTTTCATGTAGTCCTTAATAAATACACTTGTACAGCCGTAAGGAGCTTATATTTGAGATATTATAATTAAAGGCCCTCTTAAATACCTAAATGACCGATTTCCTTACCCTTTTATATACCTCAACTTGTGAAATCCCCACCCTTTTATATACCTGAGCCGGGTTGTTCAAAGCCCGTTTAAGGTAATTCCCCTGAAATAAAACTGACAATAGATTTTCGTTCAAACTTTGCCCACTGAATATTTATCATATGACAACTTCAATTTTGAAATAAAAAAGGGGGGTGCCCATACTCATTAAGGAGCACTAGGGCATTGAAAATGACCCATTTTGGCATTATTTAACGCTTATTACAAGAACGCATTCCCAGTAATAATTGTAAATTTTTGTGACCGAGACTCATGAGAACACGCATTAAACTGGAGTCAATGCATTGTATCGGACACAAATAAACTTTTTAAGTTTGATTTAGACAGAAAGCTGAATCCTTGATTAAAATTTCAACCAAATTTCTTGACATGGTTACCATAGGGAAAATAGAAAAGACCACAGTTTACTTGCTATTTTCGCTATTTATTCAATTTTCAGCAATAGAAATCAGATCAGTCTTTCCTCAAGCAAAGTTTATGATAAGTTGATTACAATGACTGGAAAAAAAATTGGGGTGCCCATGCTCGTTGATGAGCTATAGCCATTTTTCAACTGAAAGAGCTCAATATCAAGGCAAATCCGCCATGTTTTCAGCGTGCACGTGCACGAGAGCGCGCTAAATGACGCCATAAATTATGCGCAGAAAGGATGCGCAGTGCAATTGTGAGGAATAACCTTAAGCTAACCCAGGGTTAGTGGGAATTTTGATTTCAGTTTTGCAACTTTTTGGTGTGGTGTTCTGTTTCTATTGTTTCCCCTTCAGTTTTAGGCTGTAGTAATCTCAAACTGCACCAAATATTAGAGGCGAAAAATATTTTTAAACAAGAAAACGTAATGCCTCAGTTAACGATTAACCCTGTGTTAACGTTAACTGGCTTTCGAACAACCCGGCCCAGAAGCCTTAAAAAGGTACCCCTTTCGGGCGGAGCCTCCCGTATAGGCCATTAGAGGGAGTACCCCCCTCCCCGGGATTGAGACTTCCGTATTTTCTAGGTAGGTCGACTAAAAGAGTGCATCACTACTTGAAGTATTTAGGGAATATTTTCGCTATTACATTTATAAAGAGGGTAACAGAAGACGCTAAAAGAAACGAATTTTCAGTAGCTAAGTGAACTTGATCAAACATTTAGAAATTAGTCCTTTCAAACGTGCCGGTTAAGAGATGCATAGCTCGTCATTTGCCTGCTTTGAGTAGATTTTGGCGTTATGCCTGGTCCATTTTAAGTTTGGGTGAGACATAAAAGCATTTTAAACCTCTATAAAATGGAAAATTGGCTAGCTGACGTCAAAGATCTTATTTAATTCGTAGACTAGGAGCCCAGAGAACCTAAGATCATACTAGACCCGACACTAGGCCCGGTAAACATGCTCGACAAAATTTGTTTTCCAGTCTTATGTTTCAATAATAGAATTATCAATGCTTCGTTGTTGTTTTTAATAATAAGACAATTATTCCACTCACCGAATGGTGGGTATAACATAGCTATGCTATCTACTATCCACTATCTACTATCTAACATCCTACGCCAAGAGAGGATGAAGGGTAGAAGAGTTAACCCCACATACAGGACTTATTCTCAAGTTATTTTTAGATATGGTATCCAGTCCTTCTGAGAATAATGATACCACGCACGTTGCGTGGATGTTTTAAAGGAGGATGAAAAAATTTAAGGTGGCTCTGAACCCGCTTCGCAGAATTTTTTTAAACTTTGCAAAAAGTTGCGTCTTATCATGCTGATTACAATTCGATAATAAAAATGGAGGTCGCCGAGCTCGTTTTTGAGTTATAAGCGCTTAAAGCTAAAATTAAGGGTGTTCTTAGCAGGTCATATTGTTGCTATGGTAACCTATTATGCCACAAAATTAACAGCAACTTGTTCCCCGATGATTGGGCAGTTTGTTGATACCATGATTTTGGCATCAACCGATAAAAGAGTGGTCAAACTGAAAGTCTTGGAAAGTACTGGAAACTGTTTCCAACCACCTTAAGCCGCTTGGGCTGTCCGCGTGAGTAAGATTCGCATCACAGGATTGGCTATTTCTAAACTGGCCTCCTGCGATTCTGAATAGCCTCGCGAAGGTCACAGTCTATACGGGGGAGATTAACTCTTACTATCCATTCTCTTTGAAGATAATGATGACTTTATTTGAACTCGGGTGAAAATGAGGCTTGTTAGCATATCTTGTTTCCGTCTACACTGACTAAATGAGTAACAGATCTTGCCTACGCGCTTCAGTGAAATTATTATTTATTAGCATTGCGCAATCTTAGTCAACTCGTTTGGCCAAAAGCCATTTGTCATAAATAAATGTTGCAACAGTGTTGTATTTTCCACACTTTCACAATACAGTTGCACGTTTTCCATTCCTTTTTCCTCAAAATTGGGAATTGAGAAGGCTGTCGAGTTAATCATATCTGGTACGGTTTCGCTGTAAATTTGCTTAATTTAATTTATCAGACAGGTCCATGTTTAATTCCTGGTCAAACAGGTTTTATCGTGCTAATAATTGTGAAACTTAGATTGAAAAAATATATCAATTACCTAGACTTTCTATTACTGAGCTAGACAGTGAGCACTTATTAACTGTGACGCTAAGCAACAGTTGCTCGTCAGAAACAATTTTCTTTCTTGCCAAAACACCAAACTGTAGGTGCGATTTCTAGCGAAAAGACTTTTATCACAAAGTAAAACAATGCAATAGGCAAGTATAAAAATCAATCAGTCAGTCAGTCAGCCAATCAATCAATCAATCAATCAATCGATCGATCGATCAATCACACAATCAATCAATCAGTCAGTCAATTGCTCAGAATGAAAGCTACATTGAGCAGTACTTTCATGGTACACTGTTCATTATGCTGTGCAAGATGGTTCTAACTTAAAACTGTAGATGAAACCCTCAATATGTCACTACTTAAAATGAAAGCTATTGAGCAGTACTTTTATCTTATCTTATCTTATCTTATCTTAAGATAGATAAGATAAGATGAGATAAGATAAGATAAAAATAAGGTTGAAAACAAAAATGGAAATGAATCACAGTTAAAATTTATATCCGTATCCTTTTACAAAATTTCAATTGTCATTTTACCGAGAAACGTAGCACGAAGTAAAATTCATTTTCAGTGATGTTACAAAATAATCTTTTGAAGAAAACTAGATATAATGGTAGAATTGTCAACTTGTCTTTGTTTAAATTGTATCCCACCCGACCATTTATTTACTCTGTCCACATGAACAATTTATATGGAAATCGATGCATCAAAACGGCAAATACAAGGAAAAGTTACAAAACATGAATCTACCTACCTCCATCTCCAGCTTCTGTAAAACTGTTAAAAGGAATTATATTATGAGTCAAATTATTCTACATAAGTGAAAAAGAACGAACAAATCTGAAAAGCTAGTGAAACGTATTTAAGCAATCAGAGATATGCTTTGTTCAAACTAGCTAGAACAAAAGAACTATCAAGAATTAACCCACCAAGCTTTTAATTCAGTAATCAAATAAGCTCGCTTTTATGAGATATACATCGCCTTTTCTGAGCTAAGCGCCGTGAAATGGGCCGTTCTATTGTATCAAGATTAATTGTGGTTGAGAAATTTTCTTAGGGGTACTCATAAACCGATGCTGTGTATAGAAGAAGATCTTGAAACCTTAAAAGAAATAAAACCATATAATCCATTTTCTTCACAAAACTTTACTATGTGCAGTGCTCTAGGCGATAACTTCAAAGCATCATAACATATGCCTCTTAAAGAATCTCCTTAACATCGTAATGTTTCAATTTGTTTCTTCGAAAAGTAACAACTTTGTAATGCTGTATTTTGAAAAAGAACGCTCCTTTGTTGCTGCAGTTTAAAAATTTTTCTCGCGTTAGATACAGCTTTTTATACGTGAACGTAATTATCTTCGCAGCGGCTAAGCGCCGTTAGTAAGTGACACTGTTATTAAGAGAGGAATTTGTTTTTAAAGAGAAAATCATGACCTTATATTTTGTACTTACCAGTAGTTACACGCAGTAAAGAAAAAGAAGATTAATACAATATTGGGCATATTGACTGCATCAGAGTTGAAATAACTGATGAAAGATAGAAAGAAGAGTGCGTTGAATTAACTGTCCGACCTTGATCGTGTCTAATGCGTGGAAGTCAATTTGGGGGTGAGTTACACACAAATAGGAAACCAATGACATGTGGAAGAGATTTAAATCCGCTAAATATTGCTGTTTGTTTAGTTTGCTTGGTAACAATTGCGTCTGTTGTTCTATTCATTCTATGTTAAAATTGGCCGGAGAATGATTTGGACATGTTAGCTTTGCGCAACAGTTGTCCCGCCATTTGTTTGAATAAAACTGCTATCGTACTGCAAAAGCAGTTTTATTCAAACACAGCTCAAGACAGCTGTATAATTTGTCCAAGCGAACTGGGTTGAAAGGCCGAATTGAATTTTACAAAGCCGTGCTGCAGGTGTTTTGCTTCAGTTTATTTGTGTGACCGGGTTGGTAACTTACTTTTGCCATTGCAAATTAACTACAAACTCATTCTTTGTGACAAGCGCGGGGTAAATATTGGGGTTTTGTTTAGTCTTGGTTTCAAAGATACTGAGTAAATAAGGTAATATGAAAATCTGGAATACTGAGTTTGGGCACGACTTACATGCGTGTAACCATTCTTCGCCATATGTTTAACATTCTAAAATGATTTAACTTCTCTACATATTGGTTTCACTAATTATCGAATACTCTTTTGCGATCATAAAGACCTAATGAATGAAATCGAATGGTTGCACTAAGTTGAAACTTCTTTATATTTCACTTTGAAGTGTTTCATTGTCAGCATGTAAATATTAAGCAACCCAGAAAAATCTTAATCGCTCATACAATATTTCCATTAAAAACCATAATTAACTTAATCTCCGCTGAGTTACAATTTCGATGAATGAAACTTAGAACTATATGTTTTTGTTCACTATGCCAATAAGCTGACAATAGGTAGAGAGATAATTATTAGCTTTTATCAGAAGAACAAACGTCGGGCATCTTCCGCTATCCATTGAAAAAAAAGAGGACAAACAAAAAGTATGGCTTTTCTATCAACTCCAGATAGAAGGCCTGTGTTAAACTATAACAGACGGGTTACTTACGAAAAAACTCGGACGTTTTGTTTCGGAGATTGAATTTTCGGATACTTTTCAGACAAATTTCGGACAAAAATTTCGTACAAAAATTTCGGAAACTATGCTGAATAGTAGTTACAAACAGTATACCCAGGTTTGTAGAAGTGTATATAGCTGAGGGAAGGGCAACATAATCACGTCAAGTTATATTTCTATTTCAAGCTGGATAATAAATTTGGATATGAATTCAGAAGAGTCTTGTCTCTTTTGCATTCATGGTTTTGCAAGCGCCGGTAATGGTACTGCTTTTCGTATAACAGAAGAAGACACAAATCCTTTGTCTGTTTATCGGAAAGATTTCTGGTTGGTGTTGGTAAATTTAGGGCGCGTTCGTTTGGGATCAATCCGGAATAAGAATAATTGGAATAATGCGAGTAAGCGTTTGTTTGGGAGCTATTCTCATTCCGGAATACCTGGATTTCCATTCCGGCTATTCTGCTCCCAGGAGCAGAATAGCTGGAATATATTCCGGAATATATTCTTATTCCGAAATATCCCGAAACGAACGCGCCCTTAGAAAGTATTATAGCGAGGTGAGGCTGACGTTAATTTTGTCTAAGCTATATACTGGATTGTAAATATATTTTGACGTTTAAAAATTTCCAACGGTTTTAGTTATTCTGGGACACCTATTTGTCCGAAATAAAAACCATTTGACTGATTTCTTTTTACAAGTAATGTAGTCAACGAATCAGATAAATACCACATGTGTGTAGCAATTATTTGGCCATAATTTTCAACGAAGCGCAGATAGATATAGTTTTAGTGTTTTCAACTTAATCTTGAAACTAGCACTTGGTTAAAACGGTGTAAATCAGGAAACTCCCAACGTTCATACCCAATTTTGCGCACATTTTAAAAAATTTGGAAGAAGTTTGTCACCAAGGTATATAAATGGCTCTTCCTCTTTCCCTCCCTGCTAACGTCCTTCGGCCCAACTTAACCTGAGCGTATGTATTACCTGTTCCTCAATTTAGGGCGCGTTCGTTTGGGCCGGAATAAGAATATATTCCGGAATATATTCCGGCTATTCTGCTCCTGGGAGCAGAATAGCCGGAATGGAAATCCAGGTATTCCGGAATGAGAATAGCTCCCAAACAAACATTATTCCAATTATTCTTATTCTGGATTGATCCCAAACGAACGCACCCTTAGCTGATTGTGACAAGATTATGCACATTGCTATTCTGGGTGACAGATCACTAAGCATGACCAGGCACCACCGAAAGCAGATGATAGAGTTCGTCTGTAGAACAATATATAAAAACACTTGGGTATCTTTTGCCGGCAATAACTTCGCTGTTGTTACATTTGGCCCGGGCGCTAAATGTTGTTGTGTTGTTTCAGAAATACCATTACCCGGACGATCACAAACCATTTACTATATGCACTGTTAACGGGATCTGACCCTCGTTACTTTGAATACTTAACGTTAACATCGTTTGTAACTCTACCGTTGTTGGGGAGGAAGACTGCGTGACGAGCCCAAAGACTTTGACAAAGAAAGTGAGGGTACCCATAAACCCCTCTATATGGCACATGTAGGGTAGTAAGAAACGCACAAACCACTATCATATCATGGCACTTTACATACATTTATCAGGAAAAGGGCGTTAAAATAGCAGCAGTATTTTATTACCGGCACTTTAAACCTCCTGATTATAATACTACTTCCAGAACCTGATAAGGTTTAATTTCGCCATCAGGCCAGCATGAGTGAGTTTCCGCCGACTTAAAGTGGCTCAAAACAGTTTATAGCACTTTCCAAGACGTACACTTTGATGGGTCATAACTACCACTCTTTATCAGTTGATGCTACAATCATGGTATCAAAACACTGCCCAATCACTGGAGAACACGTTGGTATTATTTTCGTGACAAAATAGGTTACCATGGCAACACTATGGCCTGCTAAAAACACCCTTAATTTCAGCTTTAAGCGCTTATATTTCAAAAATGGCACGGTGAAATTTTTTCTTATTATAGAATTTTGATAAGCAGGATAAGATGCAACTTTTGGCAAAGTTTAAAAAAATCCTGTAGGTGGCGTTCAGAGCCACCTTAAATTTTCGAAAATTTAAGGTGGCTCTGAACGCCACCAACAGAATTTTTTTAATCTTTGCCAAAAGTTGTGCCTTATCATGCTTATCAAATGTTGATAATACAAAAAAATTTCACCGTGCCGTTTTTGAATTGTAAGCCCCTAAAGCTGTAATTAAGGGTGTATTTAGCAGGTCATACTGTTGCTATGGTAACCTATTATGTTATGAAAAGAACAACTACGTGTTCACCAATAGTTGGGCAGTTTTTTGATACCATGATTGTAGCATCAAGTGATAAAGAGTAGCTATAACGACGAATCAAAATGCAAGTGCTTGAAACTGTTTTGAGCCACCTTAAGAAGGAAAAAATTAAAGAGAAAGGGAGGGATAGAGGGATGCAGAAAGGAAGAAAAGAAAAAAAGATTTTTCATTTTTCCCAAGGAATTTATGTGGAGGTACCCACAAATAGTCCGTGACACGTGACAAGAAAGGAGAAAGGAGAGGGAGGGAGAACAGAGGTGTTCCTCTTTTCCAGTTTTTCTCATGTCCCACCCCCGACTGAAAGGAACCTGGCACATGCTAAAATAGATGCTTCCTTCCACGAATCTGTTTTGGTAGTCTTGAGATGAAGCTATTTTAACAAGATTGTATTTTTCAGATTAAAGAGGCTCAACACCCGGTGGATACTTCCTTATAAGGGCTTAATGGGGACGTGCGGGGGCAGCCAGGGTATGTTTTTCGGGATTTTTGTCTTTAACAGGGTATCGATTTTATCAATCTCTTAGACAAGGAATCTTTTCTTGGACGATAAACAGCCTATGCGTATGTTCTACGAACTAATGACGTATACTACATACTTAGCGTAAAGAGCTCATGACTCTGTTGATCAAGCTGTGAATAGTTTTGTGATTGCCAATGGATTAAATGAGAGTTTCGATATTTGATATTGCCTTACACAGGGTATGGTTTCAGATTCTGTCTTACACATGGTAGGAAAATCAGCGATTTTTTTTCTAAAACAGGGTCAGGGTATGAGGAGCCGGGCCGCACCTCCCCACCCAAGGATATATCGAGTACCCCTACCCCCGGGCTCAACGTTCTCGAGGAAGCGTTCTTGATAGCACTGGCATAAATATCAGGGACAGGGGCAGCGTCATGCAGAAATATTGTATTAAATATATACAACCTTTTATGTTGATGACTTCCTTTATTGGAAAACAAATGTTTTCAAAAGGGGAAAAATTATTGTAGTTTAATTTGGTTGTTGAATGAAATTTCACTAACAGTGCTCATTCCGTGCTTTATAAAAAGGTTTTCACAGTCTATAAAATTAAGTTTCAAAAAGAAAAAAAAAGTTTCATTTCCAGGGTTCCTTTGGACAACAGAATCATCTATGACACTAACCGTGTCACCCTTGGTTATCAAATCTGGGCTGAGGATTACAACCACTTCAAATCAATGCGACTTACATGTATAGTTTAAAAATCATTACTGAATCAAAGCTTGCCTTGGACACCCAAGCACCCCCCTATCACAGAAAACCTGGGATTGAAAACTGGTCATTATATTTCCCGAAGCTGTAATCTCTCAGAGAAAAACATAATCATTGTAAGACAGGTAACTGCAAGAAGCTGCTATCCTCAACCACTGGGCATGTAGGACAAAATTTGACTGTAGCTATCATAGTTTATTAATGCATGTAGATTCAACCAGATGTACATTCATGTATTTGCGACCATAAGCATGTACAAGTTTATAGCACAGTTTTACATCCAATGGGCATGCTGTGTGGAACTAACACAGTTCTTATCAAAATGGATTTTACAAATAGAAAGAGGTTCCTTCAGGGGAAAGTGAGAAGACCTGAGTACAAAATTAAATGACAAACACTTCATCTATAAACCATACTTGTCTATTACTACATAAAAACTGTAAAACAAAAGGTTTAGAGAACAACCATGTAAAAAATGTTCTCTACAGCATAATTTTTCCTGATTCTAACTGTAATGAGTTATTCTGGAATTCTGTGCACTTAAGGGCTGGTCGAAAGTGTGTAAAATGTCAACAGGCATTTTATTTCAGACCCAGATGAATCTCAATGAATGCAAATGGTGTGCGAACTGAAAGATTTGCCTGCTACCACGTTGAGGCCATTGGTTGGGGATTTTGAAGATATGACATCACAACAGCTGAGACAGATAATCTGAAAAGAAAATAAGAACGAGTTAAAATGCTTCTAGCATTCAATAAAAATTAAAACACCTTTTAGTCTCATATACAAGACAATCTTTTCAGTTGTCACTTAATCTTTACTCGATGATTGCATAGCAAGCCAAAAATAAAGCCTGGTTGGAACAGGGATGGCAGAAGGTATGGTATTTTAAATTGGGGGACTTACAAATGAGCACCAGAAGTACTAACTTGTAGGGGGTCTGGATATATTGGTATAATTTATTATTTTATACATTTTTTTGTTTGAGATTGAGGGCGAAGGGCTTACCCCTAGTCCTGCCGGCACTGCCGTCTTCAAGGAAGTTTTAAAGCGCAAGCGGAGTCTTCGCCTTCTAATTCTTCGCTGTATGAAACACTGACATAACAAGGCAGAAGAGGAATGTCCAAACAGTAGTAAAAGCGAGATGATGCTTGCAAGCTCAATCAAATTATTCATTTTCGCATTTCGCGCCGAAGCCAGTTAAGTATGAAGCCCTGGAAGTTTTTGAAGCACTGGATGAAAATGTAATATTCCAATATGCCTCAAAATTATACAAGACATTCCTCTCTAATAGCCAGCCATTTTTCACAGACAAAATCCCTTCTAAATATGAGTCTAACTCATATATTTAAAAAACAAAAATGCACATTTGACTTAACATGTATGCAAACCATAAAAATCTCTCCTAAAATCCAATTCCCCCTCCCCCACATCACATAATGAAAAATATACATCATTAAAGTGAACACAAAGCCTTTCTAAGAAATTAAACTGAGGATCTTTATGGATGATGTACAGCATACAATGTACATGTACATATCAATTGATGCCCTTCGAATGTTATCTGGCCATACTGTAAGCATTTTAGTCATACGAGGTCAGTATGGCTATGTATTGCACTGGTCACGTACATGTTTCTGTGTCTAATAAACAACAAATGTACACATACATGTAAGTTACATGTAGACCAAATCTGATAAGGAATATGTGAAACTGGAGAACTTAATGTCTGCCCCTTTTTCTATCACTATAGAAGACTATTTAATTATTACTGATCAAAGATGACATTCAAGATTTGGGTAATGTGTGGTTCCAGAATATATCCATACCCCCACCATGGAGGGAATTAGAAGTTCTGAAGGGGATGGGGGGTCAAAGACCCAGGAAATTCCAGAGGGAAGGGGGGATCATATGATCAAGTTAGTTTCCAGAGGTCCTTTAATTCAATACAGATTTGAGTGCTGATGAATCTGTTCAAAAATCCTACAGTATCTTACCTACATGTACCAAGTAGAACTTTCACTTGAAAAATAGTGGCTTGAATACTTGTATTTGACTGGCATTATATTTGAAATACATTTTCTTTCTTCAAAAAGCACTTTGGAAGCTAACATATCTGAAGAACATGCCTTTGTGTGGAAATGGCTGCCATTACTTCATGTTACCAGTCCACATGGAGTCACCTTGTGGACT
>JAHPZR010008201.1:82500-94452 GCA_019787425.1 Platygyra sinensis
TGGGAATTAAAAAAAAGAGAACATCTGGGCTTTAAGGGCAGATTGAAAATATCGTCAATTCGACTCGATTCAATTGAATCGACATGAATTGACTCTCTTGATGAGTATTTGTCATACTGAAAGTCAATTTGTGCAAGACTAGGCTTTGATGCTGGGTTGAAAATTTTGTTGATTCGACTCAGTTTGATCGAATCGACACATAGTCTCCCTTGATGTCAATTCGTCATACCAGAAGTTGATTTGTACAGTATGTAGAAAATTTAGTGCATCTGGGCATTGAGAGTGGGCTGAAAATGTCAATTTGACTAGATTCAATTGAATCAATGGGAGTCTCTTGATGTCGATTCGTCAAGTTGGAAGTCGATTTGCTCGAGACTTAAAGAAATATAGTGCAACTGGACTTTCATGGTGGCTTGAAAATGTTGTTGGCTTGACTTGAATCGATCAAATTGACACACCCTGATGTCGATTTGTCAGGCCAGAAGTCGATATACATGTAGTGCAGGGTGGCTTGAAAATGTTGTTGAATTGATTCAATCGAATCAACACTAATCATCTTCCTTGATGTTGATTCATCGCACCAAAGGCTGATTTGTGTTGGACTTTGAAAATACAGCGCAACTGGGCTTGAAAAAGTTGCCAATTTGGTTTGACATGGATCATCTCTCTTGATAACTGACTGAAATTGAAGGCCTTCGTGCAAAAAGGGCGTATATCGGTTTTTGGCCGATTTTCATTTTTTTCAGGATCGAGCTAATTTTTCACAGACAGACTTGTTTTGACATGAAATGCATCGTTCCGTAATTGTCTTGGTGAATTTGCGCTTCGTTCTCCAGAAATAACGTATGCAAAAAAACTCAGTTTTCTTTTGGAGACCTTTTGTTCAACGAGAAACAAAAGAAACCTTTTGTTTCACTTAGTTTTATTATTCGTATAATTACGCAAATCAGTTATCGCTGCTTAGTGCTGCTCCGTTAGTGCAAGCGATTAAGGCGCGCTACAGAGCGGGTCTGGATTTGTTTTGTTGTGACGCGGGTTCGATACAAGGTCCGGCGCTTTTTTTTTTTTTTTTTTTTCTGTTTCTCTAGCTATTTCACAAACCAAAACATCAATTTAAAAATTTTAACTTGCTGTCGAAGCTGCCAACAGTAAGCGTTTAAGTTCGGGTCGCGTCGAAATATGCCTTCGAAAGATTTGCTCATAAAGATGCCGCTTCACGCAAAACTGAGTTTTTTGCATACGTTATTTCTAGAGAACGAAGCGAATAACTACCAAAGCAATTACAGAACGATGCGTTTCATGTCAAAACAAGTCGGTCTGTGAAAAATTAGCGCGATCCTGAAAAAAAATGAAAATCGGCCAAAAAGCGATATACGCCCTTTTTGCCCGAAGGCCTTCAATTGTTCAGAGCTAATTTATTTAAGACCCATATTCTTAACCATCATTTTAAAGTCCTATTAGAGTCTATTTGGGGGATTTAAGTGTAACACAATTTTCTTTGTGATAGGTACTGCACCCTATGACTACCCAGGGGCCACCTTTGCTTTCTCAGTTGTCTGGCGTAATGGCTCCTCCACAACTGTGTGGACTGGTCAATGTCTCGTCTGTGAAGATGGACATGAAAAACTTCTAACTTCATGGCTGCTACGCTCCAAGGTCAATACATGTATAGACAAGTGGCAGTCCACTCTTATTGGACGTGACACATTCACTAGATATGAACAGCGCGATGGCCCTCGCAAACCAGATGCAACTGAAACACCTCCAACTATTGAGACAAAAATTAAGAACTGGGACCCTGAAGGTAAAAACAAACCTTGTAATCTAAATGGAAAGTGGTACAATCTTTTAGGTTCTGAGATGATTTTAAAGCAGGGAGAAGATAGTGTTATTAAAGGAGAGTACCGGACTGCTGTTGAGCGAGAAACTGGAGCTGCAGGAACAAGTCATTCCAAGGTGTTAGGAATAGGACAACTCAGTGGCTCAAACAGCACTTTTGCTTACTTTGTCGTATGGAAGAATGGTGAATCAGTCACAGGGTGGGTGGGTCAGTGCCACATCTGCGGGGAGAATAACACAGAGATCATTGAAAGTACATGGCTATTGCGGAGCAAGATAAAAGAGTGCAGTCACAACTGGAAGTCAACTTTCTATGGTGAGAATAGTTTCACCCACACAGAAACAACTCCAGGGCCGAGGAAAGATGATGACACCCATACTCCAGAAAGGAGTGCAGAGGAAATCCCAAAAGCTTGTAAAGGAAGTCAGCTCTTGTTTTCTCTCGCTCTTTTGGGTCTGAGTATGGTCATTGCATCAATGAAGTGGCATTGATGTTAATACAAATGATGTAATTTGAGGCACCCTCATCTTCAGTGGCAAAATAATATAATCAACAATTCTGTTAAGTAGCTATAGGGCATTAACATAATTAATTGTTGATCTTGTAAGGTATATTTTTGGGGAACGACTCGCATGTGAAAATATGTCAGGGATGTTTTTCAGAAATTTGAATTTAACCTCTAAAGGAGACCAATGTGGGTGTGGAATTACTGTGGAAGCTGTGCTAGGTAGAAAAAATAAATATTAAATGTTGTTGAATTAGGGTATACTTTTATGACCAGATGTAATCCAGTTTAACTTTAATGTTTGTCATGTATATTTTTCCACGAAACAGCTCAGTCATTCACAAAATTGTTATTCTTTTTGGCAAAATTACTACACTGTTTAAGTGCTGCTTTCAAAAAGTCTGCACACTAAGAATTTGTTTGTTTCTTTCCACTCTTACTTTATCTATGATTTATGTGTCATGTAATGAACAGTAAACATAGTCAGTTACTACTTACTAATTAGAGCTTGTGTAGCATCATGACTATAAAAATAGTCGTATGATAATTAGTTTATATATTAGGATACAATGTTATAGGCTAAAACACGAGGGACTTGTCAAATGAACTGCATGTACATGAAACTTTTTTGAATATTCAAATTTTGTCATTCAAAGTGTCGCTTGAAGCCTTGTGTGCCACATACATTTAAATACAGTCAGATAGAATAAAACATGTGCATACAGGCCAATTGGCCCATCAGGCCAGAGCTCATCTCTGGTTTCTGCACAACTAGGAGTATTTCTACTCTTTCATGGCTGCCATGCTAGGCCATCACAGGGTTAGCCCTGGCATTGAATTTGCCACTATCTGTTTATATTCCTGGGTGGGGAGGGGCACTGAGAATAATGTATCTTGCCCAAGAACGTCGCACATAACACAATTTCTTGTTGCCAGGGCCTTAACCTGGACTGTTCTGTTCAGAGGCAAGCACACTAACTATTAGGTAACTGGATAATTTGGTTTTATCAACTGAGTTGATAATGTGAATTAGCCACCGTAAAGAGATTCGAAAGCTGACGTTTCGAGCGCTAGCCCTTCGTCGCTCCGACGAAGGGCTAGCGCTCGAAACGTCAGCTTTCGAATCTCTTTACGGTGGCTAATTCACATTATCAACTCAGTTGATAAAACCAAATTATCCTGTAATACTCCCACCGACGCAGCACCATAGTTTCTTTAGAAACTTACCCCCTCTATTAGGTAACTGACTGCCTCCACCACAGATAGAGTAGATCATCTTAAACTGGCACTTATGTGAAGTGGCAAACGGCATGCAAATGCGAACACTTGTGTTTGAATGTTTTGGAACATTTTATTTTGTATTTAAGCTCACAGGTTGTTGACTGCTTTTATATAATTTTTGTTATTTAACTGATTAAATGTATCTATTCTTGTGGTATTTAATGTAAAAGTGTCTACTTTCAAACTGCTTTTATCAATAACAATAGGCCATTTCTGAATTACCTTTAACCTCTTTTTCAAACCGAGTCTTGGTGCTCATCCTTTCATATGAAAATGAGTTTTCATTCACATGCAAATTAAACTCATTTTCATATGAAAGGATGAGCACCAAGACTCGGTTTGTAAAAGAGGCTAAAGGTAATTCGGAAATGGCCTATTAAATGTGACATACAATGTTATTGCTCTTGTAACAACTGATGGGACTGGGGAAGAGGAATAACTCCTCTTTCATTTCCCAACAAATCAAAATTAGTTTGAAATAATTTTTAAATTTACAAGCTGTAAGAGATGTTGTACTTAACTGATCAAGTTGAAATTATTTTACATTGTATGGCAGTGCCTTGAAATGATATTAAGGAGAGGGAGATTGGAAAGAATGGTGCTCTTTTCCCACAGGTCATATCAACCTCAATCCCAGGCTCTCTCTTGACACTTCAGAAACAAGGGAGAATCGTTTCTTTTTGCAGAAATGTTATTTTCCAGCACTTCTTTAAAAGTGTCTACTCTAGTTATAATTGTCCTTGAATTGTGCTATTTGCAGAGATTATTCTACCCTGGAAAATTATCTTTTTGTGTTTCCAGGTTACTGAGCAGGTCGTACACTGGTTGGGATGTTTAAAATTGACTGCAATCAATGTCACCCAACCCCCCCCCCCCAAAAAAAAAAAAAAAAATGGGTGTGTGTGGTCCGCTTCCTGTTATTTTCCAGCATTTCTTCAGAAGTGTCCACTCTATTTATCACTGTTCTTGAATTAAATTATTTGGGGAGATTATTCTATCATGCAAAATTATCTGGTTTGTGTTTCAAGGTTACTTAGCCGGTCGTACACTGGTTGTGGTGTTTAAAATTTGCTGCAGTGAATGCCCCAGAAAAAATGGGTGGGGGTGCGTGGCCCACTACCCAAAACCCTTACCCAATTTTAGACCAAAATCTGTGATTTTCCCTTATCCTATTTAAGACCTGACCCTGTTTCAGACTTGAATTATAATAATTTATTAGTGTCCTAGTTTAGACCAATGTTAAAGCCATTGTGAAGGGACTTTGGTCATGGTCTTATCGCTTATGATGAAAAAGTAGCTTCTTCTAAAAGATATATCCAGTTCAAAGCTAGAGCGCCAAAACAATACCCTTTTTGACTAAAACTGCCAAATTTAATACCCTATTCATGAGCAAAACAGCTAAAAAAACGTACCCCTTGGTTATGCACATATCTATATAGCCCATATAAGAGAGTGCCACCCCTCCCCCGAATCAATGGCCGAAATTTCCAGGCGAATAGTTTCTTACAATGCAGTCCGTTTGATTGATCGACGTGACCAAAATAATTTTTAAACACAATTGGTGGCCCACTTCTAAAACCCTTACCCTATTTATGACCAAATCTGCGATATTCCCTACCTTACTTATGACCTGACCAAAAATTCAAAACCCTATTTATGACCCGACCATTACATCAAAATCCTGTTTCAGATATGCGTTATAATTAGTTTCCTAATTCATGCCAATTTTAAATTACCGTATACATAATTTCTGAAGGGCTTTTGTTGATTTTCTCTTTGATAATGGTGAAAAAGTGGATTTTTCATTAAAACACGCCCACATCAAGGCTAGAGTGCAAACACCATACCCTATTCGTGACCAAAATGGCTAAAACCAGCTAAAATCGATATCCTATTTATGAACAAAACGGCTGAAGGACAATACCATACGTATATAACCCATATAAGGGAGTACCCCTGCCCCTTATCTAGCGAAATGTCATTTTCGTTTAGCTGCATAAAACGTTTTATTTTTCAAACCGCAATATAAATTATTTTATGTGATACAAAATGTGAGTAAAACGAACCAACTCGAGTGCGTGATCGTTATCTTTCTTAGTCCTTGACCGCATTTGTTTCCAGTATAGTTTAAAATGATCATTCTGAATACTGTACAACTTCCCAATTCAATTAATATCTAACTTAACAAGCCTTTATCTCAGCGCTCTGACCTAGAAAAGATGTTTAATGTCGGATTTTTCAGAATATTGCTTCCGTCGCGCCTTACATATCTATTCTTGTAGTAATTACACTAAGCTGTTACCTATTGGTGGATTAAGAGGGCAATAAATTCAAGAGTAAACTGATGTTTTGCAGCTATTTGGCGTAGATGACAGGTATATCAGCAGGTGTATCGGTGTAATTGAAAATACGCATTTTTAAACCGTTATTTTCATGCAGCCATCTGCTTTTCGCTTTTCAATCATGGCATATCTGCGATATAGACTATCTACAACTTTCATTGCCACCTTAACTGTTTGTTGCATTTCTGGCCGTTCTTTTAGCTGTAAAGAACATTCACTCACTGCGATCAACGACGCGTTATTTCATGGCTTAACTGGCTGCGGCAGAACTTCTCTCCGGATTCACTGGCAACCTTCACTTTACCTTAAATCATTCTACTTGAGAACCGAAAGCGCTATCTATTTTTTCACTACAATACCTGTCACATTTAGCTTGAGTAACGTGTTGGATAGATACATCGCAATAACTTCTCCTTTGCAGTATCACAACAGAATGACCTCAAGAAGATGTTTAATTTTGACTAACTTTCTCGTGGTATTTGGCGTTATTGCCCGGAACAAAACAAACCCGAGCTACCCTGATTTATCGCCTCATCAATCTGCGGTGTTGTTAATATGTTAACAGTTTTGGTAAAAGAGTTAAAGACTTTTCTTGTCTGCGATCATGTAAGAGTAATATTGTTGACAGTGATGTATAATATACCAAGAATTCGCTGTGTTTAGAAAGTTGCCTCAGTGCTTTGTGAGAAAAAACGATAAATTTCTAATTTAGTGGATAAGCGTTTTATTTCATACGTCAAAATAGTAAAGAAAAACTAGCTTGGGAAGAAAAATAGGTACGTGATATGTACATGTGACTAAACAGGTCGGTTTGCTTTTCTTTTTACTTTATTGGTTTGCTGCTGTTAACACGAGAGGTACCGAGAATCTCGTCTTTGGCTGCTAATTCTCGGCGGACTAACTCCTGTTTAGCACAGTCATCTTCACCTACCTTCTGATGCTCAACTGACAAAATATTAACGCACTTAAATAGCCTATGAGTAGGCATGTGTGGGCATACGGGGTGACTGACCTTGAAGGATTAAACATCTTTACAGAACACCAACCCAAACCCTTTCATGCGACGCCTCGCAAATGAATAGCAAAGCGCTTGATACAAAGGATAGAACACTAAGCTTTAAAGAACTAACGCCAAAACAGGAAATTCAATGGTGGCCCTAAACAAGGTCAGTAGACAAACCGAAACATTTCAATCGATGGACGCAATTGTTCCAAGATTAAGTACCCTCCATAAACTGAGATAAACAACTTTAAGTCATAAGACTCTCTGTGTTAGCAGTCGAGCTCTAGAATCATAGGGCTAGGGTGGTAACTATACAAATCATAATAAATTGGTGATCACAAATCAAAACTAAATTTTATAAAAGTTATTGAGCTTCATAACATGCCCCCCTTTTTAGATTAAGCAACGTCCCCGATGCTAAAAATGAAAATAAAAAGACAGGATGCTTAAAATATGAGAGCTGAGTAAAAGGTCAAAAGTAAGAAACATATAAATTTAAATTGGCACTGATTAAAAGAATGTATCTGTCAAAATATAATTATGGAGCTTCATAACAATTTTATGAAAATAATAGTTGACAATAATGTTAGAGGTCTAAGCCGTTTATTCCATACCCGTAAGTGCACTGTCAGCGATGCAAGTAATGCTTCTTGCTTGCATGTTTGCTTGCGTCGAGTGAATCGAGCAATTTAGCTGTCGAAGAGCCACTTCATAAAAGAGCCACTTTCTACACCAGCTGTCTCTGCTGTTGTTAGCGGCATTCTCATATAATTACTTTCAAACTCACCCGCATCAAGTATTCAGCTTTTTGTCATATTTCAACAAAAGAAAAAGACTACATGTGAGAAAGCAATTACGCTCAAAACAGTTCCTTTCAAACAACGTATTCCTATTGGCTGATTATCATGGTAAGATGTTAAAAAGTTAAACAGACTATTCCATGGATGAAAATTTTAACAGATTTCTTTCATTTATGTCTCATAAGAGCGCTGAGTGGCAACCTAACATAATTGCAACCTTTTAATTGTACTTTGAGATCACTTCTTCCTTTTCAACCATGGCATGTCCACGATATGATCTATCGACAACTTCTATTGCCGCCTTAAGAGCTGTTTGTTGTATTTCTGGAATTTTAGCCGTGGTGGAAAACCTGGTCGTTCTTTTAGCTGTTCGGAAGATTCACTCACTGCGATCTACAGCACGTCACTTCCTGGCTTCACTCGCTGCAGCAGAACTTCTCGCTGGATTCATCGCCAATCTCTATTTTAGCTTGATTCTTTCCAGAAAAGACAGCGTCCCTTTAAGAACCGAATCGGCCATTTGGTTGTTTACCACAACATCTGTAACCTTTAGCTTAACTAACGTTGCATTGGATAGATACATCGCAATAACTTCTCCTTTGCAGTATCACAACAGAATGACTTCGACACGATGTTTATTTTTGATAATGTTCTCGTGGTGTTGGGCTTTATTGGGTGCAGCTATGATGTACGTAGTTCCTGAAGAAAACCTGGTACAAATGTGGATCTGCGGTGATGTAATCTCTTTTTTTGCTCCATTTTGTATAATAGCTTTCTGTTATTTCCGAATCTATAGAGCTGCCAAAAGTACTTTTCCCGTGCGCGAGAACATAACAGAAGCTCGGCAAATGGCGGAAAACAATCGACAGAGGAAAACAGCGAACACATTTGGAATTATAATTGGACTGTTTATTCTTCTCTTCATGCCGTGTTTTATTTTGAACTGTACGTACATATTTGACCAACCTGATAAAAATGTGATGAAATGTAATAGTTTCCGTAGAACAATTTGGATTTTGATAGCTGTTCTATCTTATTTCAGCGCGGTTTGTGATCCTTGGGTTTACGCAATAAGAATGCGCGATTTTAGAATGGCTTTAAAAGAATTGTTCCACTCTATGTGTCGCATTTTGCACTTCTCATAAACAGTAAAGAACAATAAACAGTGAAGAACACTATGAACATTGCTAAATGGGTATCGAAAACTTTTTAAGTGTGTTGTAGCGTTGCGCGAATTTAGTTCTTCAAGATTTCTACTTAATTTAATTCAGTTACTCCAGGAACGTTTCAGAGTTTCTACGACGATTAGACTGCCAGGAACATAGGAAGTAGTTAAGGCCTTCACATATAAAAAAAATAGTTGACTTAAAGAAACGATGACTTAGATATTAAGCGCATGTAATGGCTTTTTTTATTCCAGCGGAATTACCTTAAGAGAGATCTAAAGAAAAGGACATGTGTTTCACACCTTTCATAAATGAAAGAAATCTGTTAAAATTTTCATCCATGGAATAGTCTGTTTAACTTTTTAACATCTTACCATGATAATCAGCCAATAGGAATACGTTGTTTGAAAGGAACTGTTTTGAGCGTAATTGCTTTCTCACATGTAGTCTTTTTCTTTTGTTGAAATATGACAAAAAGCTGAATACTTGATGCGGGTGAGTTTGAAAGTAATTATATGAGAATGCCGCTAACAACAGCAGAGACAGCTGGTGTAGAAAGTGGCTCTTTTATGAAGTGGCTCTTCGACAGCTAAATTGCTCGATTCACTCGACGCAAGCAAACATGCAAGCAAGAAGCATTACTTGCATCGCTGACAGTGCACTTACGGGTATGGAATAAACGGCTTAGACCTCTAACATTATTGTCAACTATTATTTTCATAAAATTGTTATGAAGCTCCATAATTATATTTTGACAGATACATTCTTTTAATCAGTGCCAATTTAAATTTATATGTTTCTTACTTTTGACCTTTTACTCAGCTCTCATATTTTAAGCATCCTGTCTTTTTATTTTCATTTTTAGCATCGGGGACGTTGCTTAATCTAAAAAGGGGGGCATGTTATGAAGCTCAATAACTTTTATAAAATTTAGTTTTGATTTGTGATCACCAATTTATTATGATTTGTATAGTTACCACCCTAGCCCTATGATTCTAGAGCTCGACTGCTAACACAGAGAGTCTTATGACTTAAAGTTGTTTATCTCAGTTTATGGAGGGTACTTAATCTTGGAACAATTGCGTCCATCGATTGAAATGTTTCGGTTTGTCTACTGACCTTGTTTAGGGCCACCATTGAATTTCCTGTTTTGGCGTTAGTTCTTTAAAGCTTAGTGTTCTATCCTTTGTATCAAGCGCTTTGCTATTCATTTGCGAGGCGTCGCATGAAAGGGTTTGGGTTGGTGTTCTGTAAAGATGTTTAATCCTTCAAGGTCAGTCACCCCGTATGCCCACACATGCCTACTCATAGGCTATTTAAGTGCGTTAATATTTTGTCAGTTGAGCATCAGAAGGTAGGTGAAGATGACTGTGCTAAACAGGAGTTAGTCCGCCGAGAATTAGCAGCCAAAGACGAGATTCTCGGTACCTCTCGTGTTAACAGCAGCAAACCAATAAAGTAAAAAGAAAAGCAAACCGACCTGTTTAGTCACATGTACATATCACGTACCTATTTTTCTTCCCAAGCTAGTTTTTCTTTACTATTTTGACGTATGAAATAAAACGCTTATCCACTAAATTAGAAATTTATCGTTTTTTCTCACAAAGCACTGAGGCAACTTTCTAAACACAGCGAATTCTTGGTATATTATACATCACTGTCAACAATATTACTCTTACATGATCGCAGACAAGAAAAGTCTTTAACTCTTTTACCAAAACTGTTAACATATTAACAACACCGCAGATTGATGAGGCGATAAATCAGGGTAGCTCGGGTTTGTTTTGTTCCGGGCAATAACGCCAAATACCACGAGAAAGTTAGTCAAAATTAAACATCTTCTTGAGGTCATTCTGTTGTGATACTGCAAAGGAGAAGTTATTGCGATGTATCTATCCAACACGTTACTCAAGCTAAATGTGACAGGTATTGTAGTGAAAAAATAGATAGCGCTTTCGGTTCTCAAGTAGAATGATTTAAGGTAAAGTGAAGGTTGCCAGTGAATCCGGAGAGAAGTTCTGCCGCAGCCAGTTAAGCCATGAAATAACGCGTCGTTGATCGCAGTGAGTGAATGTTCTTTACAGCTAAAAGAACGGCCAGAAATGCAACAAACAGTTAAGGTGGCAATGAAAGTTGTAGATAGTCTATATCGCAGATATGCCATGATTGAAAAGCGAAAAGCAGATGGCTGCATGAAAATAACGGTTTAAAAATGCGTATTTTCAATTACACCGATACACCTGCTGATATACCTGTCATCTACGCCAAATAGCTGCAAAACATCAGTTTACTCTTGAATTTATTGCCCTCTTAATCCACCAATAGGTAACAGCTTAGTGTAATTACTACAAGAATAGATATGTAAGGCGCGACGGAAGCAATATTCTGAAAAATCCGACATTAAACATCTTTTCTAGGTCAGAGCGCTGAGATAAAGGCTTGTTAAGTTAGATATTAATTGAATTGGGAAGTTGTACAGTATTCAGAATGATCATTTTAAACTATACTGGAAACAAATGCGGTCAAGGACTAAGAAAGATAACGATCACGCACTCGAGTTGGTTCGTTTTACTCACATTTTGTATCACATAAAATAATTTATATTGCGGTTTGAAAAATAAAACGTTTTATGCAGCTAAACGAAAATGACATTTCGCTAGATAAGGGGCAGGGGTACTCCCTTATATGGGTTATATACGTATGGTATTGTCCTTCAGCCGTTTTGTTCATAAATAGGATATCGATTTTAGCTGGTTTTAGCCATTTTGGTCACGAATAGGGTATGGTGTTTGCACTCTAGCCTTGATGTGGGCGTGTTTTTAATGAAAAATCCACTTTTTCACCATTATCAAAGAGAAAATCAACAAAAGCCCTTCAGAAATTATGTATACGGTAATTTAAAATTGGCATGAATTAGGAAACTAATTATAACGCATATCTGAAACAGGATTTTGATGTAATGGTCGGGTCATAAATAGGGTTTTGAATTTTTGGTCAGGTCATAAGTAAGGTAGG
>JAHPZR010008202.1:0-39312 GCA_019787425.1 Platygyra sinensis
ATTGACGTATATTTTGGTGGCCGATTGTATCGGCCACCCCACATTAAAAGATCTTATATCCGCGCCTGGGTTTCCTTCATACAAGAAGTTTCAGGCGCATACGTATCTCCTTTTTTCGGATAAGGATAAACTAAAAATGGCTTTACGGGTTTCCGGGGCTTTCGAAAATCGGGCTCCAGGGCCGGGTTGTTCGGAAGCCAGTTAATGCTAACCCAGAACGAAAAATAAAAATTTATCTTGTATGTTTATGTTGTTGAATGTTTATAGTGGTGGATGCACTTGGCTACAACTAGCTAGTTCTCAGACATGCCACTTTAACTAAAAAAGCAAATATTGCAAATAAACATAACAGGCTTAAAAATACCAAATGGCATGAGGCAGACCACTTAGCTATTTAGATTGATGTTTTTCACTGCTTTTGTTTTGTGTAGTTTAATCTGAGATTATTCAAACTCAAAACAAGAGGCCAAACAAATGAAAACAGAAAGCTTCCCCCTCCCAAAGTTACAAAACTCAAAATTTTTCGCATATCCTAGGTTAACTTATCTTGGATTAGCTTTATGGGGCTTTGAACAATTCCGCCCAGGAGCTCCGCTTTTAGGCTTGGCTAAATCTATTACATTATACAGGTTCTGAAAAGGCAACATGTTGTTTTTAACAGAAGCCATTTCCGGTATAACAAGACTCGTACCATGTTTTGTTTAAAATGCAAGACCTACACCCGCAATGTAAATTAATATTTGTAAAAATGAGCAAAATTTGGCTGGCTGACGTAGATTGATCTCAATTAACTACCACAGCAAAAAGTTGTTACAGCTAAAACGATATATTCATGCAATTGGAGTTTTCATTCATGCTTTTTAGTTCCCAGCTAGAATTCACGTTTTCCAGATTTTTCAAACTCATTGCGAACACCTCATTCCCATAGATCTAATTACTCCTGGGTTCCCTGTACGTGAGTTGAGAAAAATAGTCCCCTGGACAAAACAAATATTCAATCCATTTTATAGTCAGTGCTTTAATTTGCTAACCTGTACGATTTAATTGCAAACTGAGTTTCCTATGATGTCAGCAAAAATGATCTCGTCTTTTGAGCCACCTCAGGTATGTATGAAGCGTAAGAGAGCTTAAGCCATGAGTACATCCCCAGCCAGCCTCCTTGAATCCCAGTCTCTACATAGCAGATTCTGAAGCGCACAAAGAAAGCCCAAGTGGTTTTACTCGCATTTCCATCCTCCAAAACAACAATGGTACATTATACGCGAAAGAATTGGATATCATGTTTAGAAATGACTTTAGAGGGATTTCCTGGGATTGAGGCCTATAAATGGGGACGAACTGACTCTCTTACCTATCATCCTCTTTGAGCATTGTTAGTGTGGCTGCTGTAAACGTTGATTACGGCTCTTTTAAGTTGATCATTTTGGAGACTACTAGTTTAGATTTGCTGCTTCAGAAACAAAAATGGTTCAAGCACAGCGTATATAAAAAATAAAACTCTTAATGAAAATTAATGGAAGTTTTAAATCATCTACACTGAAACGTATTGGCTTTTCACATTAAAACACCCTGGCCTGGTCAACGTTTGAGATGTATTGCATTAAAATTCACAAATCACAAGTATAGAAACTCGAGAAAATGTTCATAAGACTCAAGGTTCTTCAACTGGGAATCTGTTTACTTGTTTTGCTTGCCACATTTAGATGCTCTATCACTCCCTAAGAACTCGTTCCCCTAAGCTTCATCTTTTTTTCTAAAGTCACCAGAAGTGAAAGAAGTTAACGCATGGACTTTAGACCCTATCGAATCAGGGAAGGGAGCCTCTGTTGGCACATTTCAAAGTTGTACGTTGGGTACGATCGTTGAAATTAAGATCATTAAAAGGTTATCAGATACTCAGGATAACACTGGTTATCAAAGAAAACCACAAACATGCTTGGATTTCCCATCTGGTCTACCACGGAATCGTACAAAATTTCCGGCTTGGCTGGGTTTTTGGGTGGGGGTACGATCATGGTAGATTTTCCAACGCAATACTGTCCCACTAGGACTCGAGCAAGATACATGTAGCGACCCCCAACACCACCCGCAGCGTATCCAACTGAGTACTGGGCGTCCCTTGCAAAGTACACACCTCGACCAATAGCTGTTCCTGAGAAAAAAAAAAAAGAAAGATACACTTAAGCAATTGAAATTGCCACACACGATGGGTTAAAGCTCCAAACCTTTGGGCATTAACCTCAAAAGCTCTAACAACCGCACATTTCAAATTCGTCTTCAGAGTAATATGAAATGATCCATCCTAAACTAGACATACCCAGGAAACACTATTTCAGATAGCAGCGCATCACCCGGAGGTTCAATCTCCCATACTAAGTATACTAACCCTGTGAGTCAAGCCCTTCCCCGTATCTTTTTATTCTTAAAAACACCTCTCGCGGGAATTTTCACAAAATCCCCTTTTCATAGTCAATCCAATACGAGCTAGGACTGCCCTTGTTATAACAAAGACTGGGATCTCCCTTTGAGCGCTATTTTGCTTTCTTAGTCGCCAAAAGAAGATGCTTCGCGGAAACCAAGAGACACCAGCGGTAATTACAGTATTTAGGATATAAAAATACAGAAAAGAGTACACTATATGTTGCCATTTTTTTCAGATAAAAGCTCCTCTAACAAGCTCCTGTCTCTCACACTTACCGTGGACTCCACAGAAACTTCTGTTGAATCCCTGTGTGTTGATATGGCTGACGTTCTTTCCGTCAGTTCCATGAAACAACTGCCGTTCACTATTTCCTCCGGTATCTTTATCCATCTTCTGTTTCTTCACCATGTAAGACTGGTACAGGTGAGGATTTTGCACACGCTCGATTTTCTGAACACTTAGTGCGCCAGTGGTAGCTTGCATTTTGCGCAAAACATCTTGGTACTCGGAAGACGAGGGGAGAAGTCGTACTTTGTGCACAGTCATCTCAGAAGGTGGCATTGCACTCCAGTGCTTGGGAAGTGGAATTCCTAGAAGTTTAAGGTAAAGTCTTATTATCATACTATGAAATTTCAAAAGCCTTTGCGAACTGAATTTCATTAATAATGAGCACCAATTTGAGTCTACTAAATAACATGGTGGTACCTTAAATAACCATACCTAAATATTTCCTTTTCCACTTTGATCAATCAGCATTTATTACTGAAGTGTGGTGTAGAGCAGAAAACTACAAGACACTCCGGTCCTGTGAAAGGACTACCCTTTCCTATGATGCTATCGACAACAGGGTAATGAAGAAAATAATGATTTTCCACGGCTGATTAAAATCCGATATTGCTGAATTCTACTGAACCATAATAAAACTAATCAGGGATGGTCGTGCGGGCTACTTTGACAATAGAAGCTACAACAAACAGATTAAAAATGTCCTGGCATGCATGCTTTTCCATTACCCTAGCTTTACGGAGGTGGCTACTTGTGCTTATTTTCCACAGGTAAGAAACTCTTCACTAACCTTCTTCAGCTCCCTTTACCTTCCTGGTCAGTGTAATTTGTTCACCGGTTCGTTGACCGCGGCCAGTTTTTGCCTTCAAATCGATAACAAACTGGTCTCCACGCAAAGATACTTGCACTCTGGGCTCATCTTTGCTGCACGCCATCTCAATCTTGGCGTTAGCTTTCCGACCGAAAACCATTTTACTACCATGTATTTCATAACTCCATTGTATGTTCCTTGCCACAAGCTGCGCCTGTTCTTCCTCTTGGGTCTTTTTTGTCCTTTCGCTTATCTCTTTCCAGATCTCCCCGACCATGCCGGACACTTCAGCAGGTTGGCCCCTAACGACAATGCGCTTAACATCAGCCTCGACTACAAGTTTGACGTCACGGTCCTCGGCTTTTCTTCTCAGGGTGACAATCTGTTTATGAGAAAGTTGACTAACGACCTCATTCTCGACTTTTTCAGTGGTACAAGCTTCAGAGAAACCTTTCTTCAAAGATTCCACAGCTTTCTGTACTCCAGCCTTTTTGTTGCCAATGATACAAATTCGCACAGAGTGGTCGAGGCCTCGTTGTTGTATTGGACTTCTTACGCGTATTCTTGGCTGGCTAGCATCTGTTTCATCTGAAGATGAGTCGCTTTCTTCTTCGTCCAGATCTTGAATTTGTTCTCCCCGCTGTTCTTGCAAAAATTCCTGCATCATCTGAGCTTGAAATACAACCACTCGGTTATCGTAAAATAAGCATCTCTACATGGACTAGCTTGTACTGCCGTTTGTTTGATGTAATGAATTGAAAAGCGCGCGTTTTGACCGCGCGAAGCCTGGATCTCATCTAGAACCTAGTCATTGTGCGCAAGTGCGGAGATTTTATTTTTAGTGACCCAAAATGGCGGACGAGCCGAGCGGTGTTCAGCGATCAATTAGTAAAATTAAGCAATGGATCGGTTGGTCATGGACGTATCTGTGGGGGTTTGGTTTCTTCTGGTTATCTTCTTGCTCTATGTACTTCGCACACACCACTTCGCCTGAAGGAAAACTTGAATTTAGGTAAGTTATTGATCTTCATTTGATCAAGAAATTAATTTGCGCCGCTCTTTCTCATTTTTGTTTTCTAAAAAACGTAATGCCCCTAGTAATTACAGGCAAATGAGTAATATCTCAGACAATAAATCAGTTACTTTTTAAATGTAGGTATTTATTTTCATTGCTTATTTTTTCTGGTTCGAGACGTGAATTTTATTCCAGAAACGAATTAAAAATGACAGACCGGATGGTAGTGTGTTGTCAGCTGTTTTTACCGATTCGCATTCATTGTTTGCGTTTGATTCTTTTGTTTTTCAATGCAACTCACATAAATCCATTAGATTTGAGCCGAGCTTATAATTATGTCCACTTTTGATGTTTCTTTCGCATTTATAGCCCTTTATTGCATTTTAAAGAAAATTAAGGTTGTAATTTGTTGAATGACCTTTTGATCTTTTAGTCGTACGTACATGTACTGCTTCATGGAATCGAAAGTCTGTCTAAAGTTGACATAGCAGTCGCTTTGAACTACTGTGTTCAGCGTCAAATTAAAAGATTTTTTTCAGATGGAGATATGCAAGATATTTGTTTTGTTTAATTAGTTTATGTTAAAATAATTTCCAGTCTGTACTGTACATTTTTCAGGCACTTGCACTTGTACAAGTATACCCACATTGCTTCTCAGTGTATAAATAGCTATGAGCCAATCTCCTGTTGGTGCTTTAATCCTGGGTGGAAGAAGGTGTTATGAATATAAAATATCCCTTAAATACAAGGGAGGAAAGAACAAAACTAAAAAAACTGGAATAAAACTCGTGAAAAGAAATCTTTTTATCTGACATGGAACATGTCATATTTCAGAGAATGGAAAAATCTTAATATGTATTTGTAAGCCATTCTCTTTCTTCAACTGAAGAGAGATAAAGGACATTTGGTTCAAGTTACTAGGAGGTTAGAAAACTCTAGGCTTTGAGAAATCAAGATTGCACTTTATAATCAAGAGCCAATTTATAATGAAGGCATTGAAGAAAGAGAATGGCTTACAAATACATATTAAGATTTTTCCATTCTCTGAAATATGACATGTTCCATGTCAGATAAAAAGATTTCTTTTCACGAGTTTTATTCCAGTTTTTTTAGTTTTGTTCTTTCCTCCCTTGTATTTAAGGGATATTTTATATTCATAACACCTTCTTCCACCCAGGATTAAGCACCAACAGGAGATTGGCTCATAGCTATTTATACACTGAGAAGCAATGTGGGTATACTTGTACAAGTGCAAGTGCCTGAAAAATGTACAGTACAGACTGGAAATTATTTTAACATAAACTAATTAAACAAAACAAATATCTTGCATATCTCCATCTGAAAAAAATCTTTTAATTTGACGCTGAACACAGTAGTTCAAAGCGACTGCTATGTCAACTTTAGACAGACTTTCGATTCCATGAAGCAGTACATGTACGTACGACTAAAAGATCAAAAGGTCATTCAACAAATTACAACCTTAATTTTCTTTAAAATGCAATAAAGGGCTATAAATGCGAAAGAAACATCAAAAGTGGACATAATTATAAGCTCGGCTCAAATCTAATGGATTTATGTGAGTTGCATTGAAAAACAAAAGAATCAAACGCAAACAATGAATGCGAATCGGTAAAAACAGCTGACAACACACTACCATCCGGTCTGTCATTTTTAATTCGTTTCTGGAATAAAATTCACGTCTCGAACCAGAAAAAATAAGCAATGAAAATAAATACCTACATTTAAAAAGTAACTGATTTATTGTCTGAGATATTACTCATTTGCCTGTAATTACTAGGGGCATTACGTTTTTTAGAAAACAAAAATGAGAAAGAGCGGCGCAAATTAATTTCTTGATCAAATGAAGATCAATAACTTACCTAAATTCAAGTTTTCCTTCAGGCGAAGTGGTGTGCGAAGTACATAGAGCAAGAAGATAACCAGAAGAAACCAAAACCCCCACAGATACGTCCATGACCAACCGATCCATTGCTTAATTTTACTAATTGATCGCTGAACACCGCTCGGCTCGTCCGCCATTTTGGGTCACTAAAAATAAAATCTCCGCACTTGCGCACAATGACTAGGTTCTAGATGAGATCCAGGCTTCGCGCGGTCAAAACGCGCGCTTTTCAATTCATTACATCAAACAAACGGCAGTACAAGCTAGTCCATGTAGAGATGCTTATTTTACGATAACTGCAGAAAATCTCATTATTAATTATCATTATTGCATTATTGTGATGTTTTTAGAAATTCTCGTGCGTTCATTGGCTAATTTTTATTGTTAATATCCGGACAGACACATGGATTTATAATTTTGCGATGCGTCAACATCAGCGAATAGTGAACACGACTATTTTGCATTTCGAATTCAAAACTAGTCAAGCAATTTTTAAAATCATGAAAGTGGAGTTAATCACTGAAAGTTTGCGAATTCAAATGATGCGATCTTTAAGACAGATCTTGCGAGCTTAAAATACGATGGAACATCATTTAAGATGTCTTGATTCTTCACAGAAAAAGTCGCGTGCGAATACAGGTGCCTATCATCCCTCATGGCTGGGGGACATTCGCCGTAATCCCAACGCAGTTGAAAAATATTATAATAAATTTTCCTAAAGCTTCCTGACTTTTTCGTTGTTAAATGGCTTTGAAGTAGGTTTCAGAGCAGTATCATGAATTCACCGATTAATAAAAAAAAAAACTGCAGAAGATTTGGAAGGTGACGATCTCGGGGGTACGGTGGGCATTTGCCCTCTGTCTTCTTCCCCACCCCGGGCTATTTAGACAGCTTAAGTGTCCCCTCTCCGGGGAATTTGCCCATTTTTTTCAAAAAAAAGTGCTAATGCCCGGGGGTTGGCCCGGGGGGGAATGGACACTGCTGGAAATGACTGACGCATTATCGTCGGATTTGATCCAGGTGCGCAATGCATCCAGGAGTTGGAGTTTGAAATAAGGTGTCGTTAGCAGGGTGACAAAGTCAGCCTTCACGGTGTGCAGTCGGTTGTAAAGTTCATTTTCCTTTTTCTTCGTTATGAACTGATGTTACTTTCCAATTTGTTTCATTTCTTTAGTGCTGCCATTTAATGTCTTAAATTGCATCGCTGTAATTTGCTATATTTTTGTACTGGTCGTTTAATTAGATAACCCAAAACCCTACGGATGGCAACAGTACCTCGGCATGGCCTGAGGGCACACGTTCTCCTATATTTTTCCACGTGCTGGTGTTTAGAGGATTTCGTGTCCGGCTCTTGGTGTACTTAGTTGTCTCTATTCAGTCGTAGTTTTCGAATCTTTGTAGCATCTGTTGACATTAATTGAATAAATAGCATGATGGCTTGGCTGTCCAACGCACACAATTTAATTTTAATCACGATCTGTGTCCGGATGAGTCGTGCAGGAAAAATTAGCAAAAGAACATTGTTACTCCCGAAATGCGCTCATAGTCTAACACATCGAATGGTAGGTGATCTGACTTGGCGTATATTGTGTTACTCGGCTAAAATGTCTTAGCTCTTAGAACAGATAAACCCAAGATCATGGATTCCGCTAATATCAGCTTAATCACCAAAACTCAAGCACCAAGGGTCAAGAATGGAGGTCAAAATATTTCCGTTGGTTTTTGTCTTTACAAACGCTACAATATCGATCAATTTAATAGAAAGACCGGCCTTTTACTCTTCGTAATCTTCTTCGTTTGAATTTTTTTAAAACCCGAACAAACAAACAAACAAACAAACAAACAAACAAGGAGAAACAAAAAGAAACAACTGAAAACCTCTAATTGCAACGCAAAATTGGTGACTTGAACGCTGAGTCAATATTTTGTACGTCAAGAGGGGCACAGTTTATCTTGCACCTTGAAGAGATACCTTCAGTGGCTTTTTTCTCAGATAACCTTTATCATCAGCTTACGTAGACTTAATGCAGGAGAAAGACAGAACTAACTGTCGGCTTATATCATCAGTGAAGCTAAGGGCCAAGCAAAATCCACAGCACGCCGATGAAATTTGAAAACGGAGGTTTCACTCTGAAAACGCTTTAAATTTTTTTCCGTCCACACTACGCCGGGGGAGTTTAAATAAGCAACAATCACCGGTCATTTGATTTGTGTTTGAGGAAAGTTCAGTCAATTTTCAACGTTTTTCGTCCACAAGAAGACGCGGCAAAGGCGGCTTTTTCAAATTCCTCCGGATTGAAGAGCGTTTTCGAAAACCTCCGTTTTCTTTTTGACGGATTAGTGTGGACGGTAAGCCTCAGTAACCGTAGAGATAAAGATGCGTTTTCAAATTCATCCGGTGTAGTTTGGAGGCTGCCTTAAACAGGTTTCATTCAAGTCACGTTCACTGAGAGAAATCTCGTGATGCGTAGACACCTCGTAATATTGCAACGTTGCGCAACAGTTCTCAGTGGACGTGCCTGAGTATAAATATGCGCAGATTTTTTTTGCAAAGGATTTCTAACATTGTAAGCAAGTTCTTAAAAACCCCAGTTTAGTACTTTTTGCTTTTGATAAAAATCACCTTACTGGCAGGTTACTGGGTTAAGGTTGAAAAGGCGAGCGAACAGCTTAATCGTGTCACGTAATTGTGCGCGATAGAACACACTAACTTCGCGCGCTACAAGTTACACCTGACAGCTTCAGGAAAAGACTTAACGAAATATATCGTTGCATCGTGTGTCTGTATGGGAGACAATTTAAGTCTTAAGCCTTTTTTTTTTATTAAAAATACTTAATGGCATATATCATGTAACAGATTGGGAAGTTTTATCGCTGAAAATTCCTTCCTAATTTACAATATTGTATTTGCATAGTAATAGTGCCAATGAACATATGGTTTACGTAATCAATTCGCCCCGAACATGCGGACTGACTGACTGGCTGTTCGTTGAAATTTCATGCAATCCTCCTGAATTCACTTTTAAATCAATTGTGGAGAGGAGAAGTGGAAAATTGCAGCCCGATTTCAGAAGATAAAGGGGACATGAGAGTCAGTGTTCTTCACGAAAAGAAGACGTTTTTGCATTGAACAAGTGCGAGTGCTCATCCGTAGAAAAGCTACAGATGTTTACCGTCTGAAATGGGCAACTGAAACAGTGGCTGTCCTAAGTCGGTATGAGGAAGAGAGCGGTAGGGCCTCAGGCTCTCATAAAAACCCTTGAATTTGGGCAAACTACACGGCTTACAAATGGCCAAAAGGAATTAGATGAATGGATAGACCTTGTGGATGTCCAATGCGACACTTGGTCCATTTGATGTCTAAAGACTGAAATATTATGAGTACATGATTTTCCAACAAATATAAACTCTTTCTTGACACCAACGTATTCAGAAAACTGAAAAAGAGCCTTGTCATTATTGCTACATTTGTCTTGAAAACCTTTTGAGTATTCATACTGCTAAGATCTAGGAAATCCAAAAGATATTCACTATATATTTGCCACGTGCACCGGACTAGCCGCATTGCCTGCAACGTCAATGGACTGAATACCGTAAAGACCGCGAACTAGTCTCGGAGACTTTAGGCTACATTGCACGAATTCCTTCTTGGCACACACCCTTCCAGTTTGGAAAATAAACTCACGCGAAGTGAAGCAAACATTTTTCGACCTCGGTGGGATCTGATCTTAATCGACATCCTGTGGTTTACTTTCCATCCAAGACAAACGCCTATTTTACCAACCCTCACGTCCGCTATCTCACAAAGTCACGCACAATGATACCCCAGTGATCGATCATTATATTGATCATTAAGATCGTTAAATCAAAAGCTAGTGGAATGTGACTAATATATCTCAAGCTAATAAGTATTTGGTTTCACGAGGACAAAAGAGGAGCTAAGGATCATGAAAGCGAAAATAATTATTGTAATTCCTTGCTATCATGAATTTAGATCTAGGCAGTGAAATGGAGAAAAGGCAAAGAAACTTTTGGAGGAGAGGAAATCTGTCCTCTCCCGTTTCTCTGTTTTCCCCATTCCTCTGCACATTTTGGCTTCATTGCAAAAATCAATTTTTGCAAACTAATTATGCATTAACTCCTTTTCCGACGAAATTATTTTCTTTTTCGTGTAAAGGCTCTGTTCCATGCTGCTCAAGCAGGCAAAGCGGTCCGTTTTCAATTGTTTTTTGGACTAAAATGCTAAAAAGTCCCTGGCTCTAAGGAATATGTCTATATTGAAGACAAATTGATCACTTATGAGTGTTGGCTCGTAGTCCGACACACACAAACCAACCATTTATTGGTACTTGAATTACTTTTCGTTTTCTCACGATGTATCTGCTTCTAGCCTCTTGACTAAACTGACCTTTCAGCGCTGAGTCATGAGTGCAGGAACCCTTAACATTCCTGACTCGGTTAAGAGACCTGCATCCAGTATTTTATTGTGAAGTTGCGCTGTGGGGGTTCGAGAGCCGAAAGGTGGTTCCCACTTAAACATTTGAGTTTAAAAACCTCATAATAATCAAGCATCAATGGGTAGCTGTTTAAAATTACATTCTTTTTGCGTCAGTGGAAATAGCAAGAACACTCAGCTCGGTAGTTCCAGAAGTTTAGGTATCCCGGATCTACTGAATATTAATAATGACTTTGGTGTCTAGATCAGTGATATTTTTTATCGGTGCGCAGTAAATTGAACACATTTTAAAATATATATATATTGCTGCAGATCCTAAACTACACTGAAACGTTTTTTTGACTGACAACGTGTTCAATTCTAAAAACAAAAGGGTCGCCACGTTGCTATGCCGATGAAGCATTATTTGGAACTGACCGCTAGATTGACAGAGCAGTCGGTCAAGATATATGGACTGTCATCAATGAGAAAAGCTCGGTTAGGGAAATTGAAGACATATTAATATCCGTGATAGACCACTGATAAAAACGGCCGGTTATGAATTACTAAACTGCAAGAAGCTCTTTTGCTCGAAAATCCGTGGCGGGAAGAACGTTACTAAACGGAATCAAAGAAGAACTGAACGCAACACAAGTGAGCGGTCGTGAGTCTTCTTACTCTCTTCTTTGCGTTCTTCGAGTAAAATAGAAACTGCTCGCAGTTTAATGTTTTACAGGAGTCGAAAACTGAATCTCTTACTATATACATTCAGCCACAAAGCTGAAAGTATAGCTTTCTTTATTACTTTCTTGTACCTCGTTGCAACTATGCACTCTTTTATCTTTTTGTCGTCTTGCTCGAGACCTACTTGCGATGGCACACGCGCGAGAGACACTCGAGAGAATCATCAAACGCGCGGTCTTCCAATCGACAATCGTTCATCTGCTAAACGTTTCCTTGTGTGTACTGTCTAGAAAATTAATTTGTTCACATGTAACAGGGCATTTAAAACCAGTATACACTGAGAGAAAGTAAAAATACGTTTCTCAAATTGACAAAACTCTCGCTTTCTGGCTACATGATTGAATCTGGCCTCTTTTTTTGAGCTTCTCCCTTGTACAGTGCGACAGTTAATTACGTTGTTCCAATCTTCTTCATTGGCTAAAATGCTTCTAAACTACGATGTCGTGCCCGTTACGGTCATCATAGTTCGATCCTTAACTGGCAGTTGATTCACACTGTCCTTTGCATGGTAAACTTATCGAGATCACATTTGAAGGAAATTGTTTGGCACCTACTGCATTTCGTAAAACCACTGGTGGTCTTCAGAGGGATTCGTGCCTTTTCGAACACAGCGGAAAAACTGTGAGTTTACGGAACAATCCGCGACTTTCCGGTTTTGATTTCTTTTCCTCTGCAATGTTATGAATGCTGGGCTGGTTTTTCTTGAGGTCTTTATTGGAATATTAAGTAAAAGCGTGGGCGAAAGTGACATCATTTAGGCACGAAAAACGTGAAATTCAGGACCACCAGTTAAACTCAGTACAACATTTCCGTCCATTCGTGTGTTCAATCAGGGCCGGGTTGTTCGAAAGCCGGTTAACGTTAACCCAGGGTTAAACTTTAACGGAAGCATTACGTTTTCTTGTTTAAAATGTTTTTCACTTTTAATATTTGGTGTAGTTTGAGATTTACTACAGCACAAAACTGAAGGGCAAACAATATAAACAGGACACCTCACCAAGAAGTTACAAAACTGAAATCAAAATTCTCGCTAACCCTGGGTTAGCTTAATCGGGTTTTGAACAACCCGGCCCAGATGATTATAGTGCTAAACACGTTTTCGATTTGTTGTGGAGGTTTGCGCGGGAACAAATTGCCGCAAATGAGCTTACGGATTTAATTCAAGTGCAAAATTCACACTTACTCATGATTACCACGGATCTACTCGCGCAAAACGGAACAAATCTTGTTAGAAAGTGGAAAGTATCATGCTAAGATGATTACAGAGATGATTGTCGTCTTTTAAGAATCGATTAGCTTTTTAATAAGTGCAAATACAGGTGGAATCCACCCGGAAAGCTTTATCAAGACAGTAGCAAAATAAGTTTATGCCGACGCATCGGGTCTTGAGCAAATAAGACGAGTTTTTAATTCAGTCTTGTTTATTAAAGATACCTCTTACTGAATAAAAACTGGCTGAAAGTCGCCTGATGAAGTCTCTTGAGAAACCAAACCGGAAAGAGTCGAGCCGTGTTTAAAAATGTTCGTCTTTATAATGATAAGTCAAGTCTTTCCACGCACTCGTTAAGACGTGAGCATAATGAAAATTCGTCGAGTTAATCGTCAAGGCGGCGGCCGACAGCAGCCCACTCTTTTATTTAACGCTTCTTTAATTATTTCGCTGTTCGTCCCGCTCTATCCGGCCGTTATGCTTTCATTTCCTACGGCTTTCAAACACCTGTTCTTTGTGTTGCTTGCGAAGCGAAATGATAATCTGTAGCACGAATATGTTCCGCCGGTTTAACAAATAACTGTAAAGCACGCCTCAATAAAGGAGCCGATGCAGTGATTTCTTTGCACCGTGTATATTAATAATCACACAGTTTGCAATAGCATTTTTGTTGTCAGTAATGTTAATAGATTGTTTACGTCGGAACAAGGGTCTTTATATCCCCGACAAATTATCATAAATAAAACAAAGCGCACAATGAACTCGCCGGTAGCTCTGAATGAGTGCAGTGTTTAGCGCGCACGTACATATGAACGGACGTCTAGCTTGCCAGAAGAAATCTGGATCTTTGAAGTTTAAAAGAAAAAAAGCAAGAGTTTTCTCTGTTAAAATCCGTGAAAATTTGAGTTAGTTTATTCTAAATGCCGTTCTAATAGTTTTAACACGATCATTAGGCCAGCGAGACACCCTTATACAATTCAATGAAGAAACCCTAATTACTCAAAGAGATCCGCTTTCTTCACAAGTAATAATTCACTTGGGATAAAGAGCGTCGGCATGTCAAATAACCCCACCTGTGTTGATAAATAGAAATCAATGAAATAATTTAGCCTAGTTATAAATTCACTTAACGAGATCATGGTGTCGAATCTCGACGATGCATGAAAAGGTTGTTATAGAATGCTAAGCAAATATGATTTTTAACATGTGGGACCCGAAAGTGCAACATTACATGTTGACACTAAACGCACTAAGTGGTTTAAATATACAAACAAACTGATCAAACTCTCTATTGTTCTTATGTAACTTTACTGTAATGAATAAGAACTCATTCAATATCAATTACAAACATTTCTTACAATACTTAAGGTCGTTTTATCGAGCTGTTTTGCCAGTTAAAGCAATACAACAGTGATGAGTTGTACTCTGATGAAGGGACGAAAAAAAAATATCTGGGTGCTATTTTCTATATTGATACTCCGTGCGCCAGTGATTTATACCCTTGTGTGAATAATAGCACTTAAGAGATTGTTGTTCACTTCAAGCGTACCGCCCTTGAGTTGGACCAATCAGAACTCATGTGACATGGGTACTATCTTAAGCGCTATTGTGAAGTGATTTTAATACCCAACTCGCACACCTGAGCAGTGATATATAGCTTATACAAAGCAGACGACAGTTTTAATAGCTTGAACTGCGCGGAGACACACAGGGTTGATAATTAATACGGCTTGGAAGATATTAAGATGCAGACTGGCGATGTTTGGCTTTTTAGTGTTGTTCTATTTACATTTCCGATCCTTTCGACATGTCACTGGTGGTAAGCTATGTCCAACAACCTCCACTTTTAAGAAGATTATAAGAATATCTTGATATCCTCTCTAAGAATTGTTCACAGTTCACTGAATTCACGTTGAACTCAGTGACTTGCGGGTGCTAAACAGAATTGATTTGTTTGTTTGTATGGTCACTAGGTTTATGTCGCAAGTGTTTGCATTGGGGGCCAAAATCATGTGTAATAACATTGCCGGCCTAGTTAATTACCAAAGGCAACTTTGCCGAGAGAACCCAGATGTTATGGTTAGCATCGGAAAAGGTGCAAAGCTTGGTGTGGAGGAATGTCAGCGTCAGTTTAGAGACCAAAGATGGAATTGTTCCACGGTGCCGCGAGACGTGAGCGTGTTTGGAAAAGTTATGCGCAAGGGTAAGAAATCACTGTTATGCAAACATTCATCGAGGCTATTTCAATTCTATTATCGGAGTTTAGAGGTATGGTAACCTGTAATTATTTTGGACTAAGTTAAGCAGAGAAAATACCTGTGTAAAATTAATGTCTTCGAGAGTTTAAATTAAAATTGAATTAAACTGAATTGAAATTGAACCGTTACAGACGGTGGAAGTCAAACCGAAAAAGCGCATAAAGAGTGAGTGTCATTTCTTACAGATACTTAATCTTGATATGACTTCAAGAGTTACTCAAAGCACTCGTAGAATTAATCAGCTACACTAGACAGAACCCAGGGAACAAATACAGTTTTAGATCAATTCCTTTTTCCTTAGTCGGCGGGTTTTAATTTTCTTCTGTTTATCTTGGCTTTTGACAGCGAGCAGAGAAAGTGCGTTCGTGTATGCTATTTCTTCAGCTGGTGTAGTTCATGAAGTGACCCGCGCGTGTAGCCGTGGCGAACTTAGAGATTGTACCTGCGACACGAATCGAAAAGGAAGAAGTCGGAAAGGTTTCGAGTGGGGAGGATGTAGCGACAATGTAGCCTATGGTCTGAGATTTGCCAAGTTATTTGTGGATTCTCGAGAACGGGAGAGAGACGCCAGGGCAAAGATGAACCTCCACAACAACTTTGTCGGACGCAGGGTGAGCTAAATCATTGGTCTCTTGCTTAGAGTAATTTGCTAAGGACAGGAAATCATACTCAGTCATAAAATTTACAAAACTGTTTAATTATTGATACATTTTTAAGCTAAGCTTAACATAGGCTAGCTAGATCGTAAAGTAGTCACTTTCGTTTTCAAAGTGTTGTTGAAAGCCCGCACTTAAATTTCAAAGTGGATTCTTCAAATTCATTTATTTCCCATGTGTGTTGTGTCGGACAAAAGACAGGGATAAATGTTTGCTTTGAAAACTTATCTCGTGATAATACAACGTGGGTGTACGTTGTTATAACAGCGTCAAGGAATAACCTTTCAAAATTTTCCTTGTGTGGATGTTGACGCTAATTAAAGTTAAGTTTCAAGCCTTGAATTTTTTTTTACTCATTTTTGCGAACTAGCAGCCACGATTGTTTCAGTCAAGTTCTGCTTGCCCCTAAGCTCGGATTACAAGACTTAATCCCCAATTCAATTTGTTTATATCCCACAGATCAAAACAGAAAACATTGCTGTTTTAGTTTGGCCAGTTGTATTTATGTAACCTGCGTGGCGCCAGATCTTTTTAAACTTTTCCTGTTCGTAGTCAAGACAATGCACCTTACCTTAGTTATGCTTGATAACACAGTATCGAAAGTGAAGAGCTCTTACAGGAAGTCGAGTTCGTAGGTTCAGTGTCGACACGCATTCCTTTACAAAGACACCCGGCCGTACGTTAACTGAATTCCTAAGCACGAAAACATGTGACGTCTACTGGAGCTAAAAATTCTATACTTGGTCCCTCGTTATTGAGTGAATCTCGTCCGGTTTGCTAAGTATTGAAACATTTCGACACAGTAAAAATCAAGATGCGTTGATTTTCTTATTTCAGTTTGGTAACCTGTGGAAGTGCAAAGAAGACATTTTTCTGAACTTTTCATGCTTTAGCCATACTTAACTTAAATAGTTTGAAAACCATCCGATGATCGAGGTAACTGGGACATCCTTGTCCGAAAAGTAATGCATTCCAGACAACTCGATAAACAGTTGCCAAGTTTTAAAACAACATAGTCGAATTTAAAAGCGATAAACTAATGCCCATTTTTTTTTGCGGTTAAATTGGCAAAACAGGCGAATATCGTGGGAAAAATGTCACGGGAACATACTAGAATTTTAAAGCGATCACGAAACATTATGCTATTTTTGAAATTAAATTATGGCTTCGACATTAAAAGGTCACACTTAGGTTAAAATATAGAGTTGTTATCAACGTTCTCCAAAAAGGTTCCCTTCTGTTCTCTCGGGTGTTCTGTGCTCATATGAGCTGATAATATCTATCACTTACCCTTTAGTGAAGAATTGTTGTATCGACTTATAATAACCCTGCGATAGGTAGCGTGGTTTTGCGTTAGCATGTTCTTGCGGTTACAGTTTTCAAGAGCAGGTTTTGTGTCAGTTTCCTGTCGTTATCACAAATAGAAATCTTTCAAGAGCAGAGGACCTTAGGCAATTTCCTTAACAAATCAGATATTGAAACTCAAATGCCGTCACGTCTTTAGCTTTACTGTGAAAGACTGCTGTGTATTTTTATAGGCATGTTTGTTTTTTTGCTTGTTGATATGCTTAGCCAGCTCATTCCTCAAGGTATTTCACCTTCTTCCGGATTTTCAAAATGTCCTAGATCTAATCTTTGCCAATTCGGAAACGAGATATTAAAGAAATGCATCGCGAAACCACACATCAAGTTAAAATTTATAGTTACACGTGTCATTATTTTCTGGCATTTGTGATTCCATAGCAACTCATATTATTTTCCAACTGCACTTCGTAAAGTACAAATAAAACGTCCAAAACGAGTACAAATATCACGTGGTAATTGTACTCCAGAGGACAGGCGCGAAATTCGCCCGCACGGACAAAACAATTTGACATGTTGGATAATAAATCCTTTATTAGACGTTTTGTTGTGTAGTATCGCCGATAATTTTGATTCGTTGTTTGTATTTTGACTCGCCCTACGGGTTCGTCAAAATACGGCACAACTCGTAAAAATACTCAGCGATACTACACAACAAAACGTTTAATAAGATATATGCATTACAGACTGTAGCGCAATTAAACGCAACAATTCGTTACCCAAGTTTTCTATGAGTGAATGACAAAGAGTTCCAGCCGACTTGACTATCACCGCCTTAGAAAGATGAGCAGTTTATTTCATTTTTTTTAATTGAAAATATTTAGGGAGACATTTTTCCTCGTTCTGTCTTTCCGCGCGAGCTATCGAGGCATCAATACTCTGAGAATTAAAGGACTCGGTCAATTTTATTGGGAATCATACGCGGGGATACTTTCATGTATGATGGAATTTTCAATGTCTAACCCAAATTTCCTTTCAAGCGCCTGCACAATTATTTTTATTTATCTTGCAGACTTTCCAAATTAACCCTTCACTTTGGATAGCGTCCAAATTATACAAGTCAAGAGGGCTACATGCTTGTCCAATTTGGATTAAATTGGATTCCAAAATTTGGCTGTCCTCGAGATTTTTTTTCATCCAATTATTATCCACGTTTGACGTTAGGTAGTCCTGTTACATGCACTAATTATAATTAGAGTAAAACACAAAAATGTTGGGTATTGTTGTCATTGTGGAACGACAGTGGAGAAGTCTGTATATACGTAAGTCCCCACGGGGTGGGGGTGAAGGCGAAACTACTAAGGCAATACAGTGGAACCTCGATTTAACGAAGTCGCTGGGGACCGGCCAAATTTGTTCGTTAAATCGAGGGTTCGTTATATCGAAAACCTTGATATAACGAATTTGAGGGAAAACGACCAAAATGTTCGTTATATCGAGGTCATAGTTAATGATTGATTTGTAACACAGGTGACTTTTGTGCAAATACTATGGTGCCAATGTCTACAACATATAATAAGCCGTTGACTGAAAGGTTCCTGTCTCTTTACCATAAGGATTAAAGGATTTGCTGACTGTTGATCTGTTCAGCGTTTATCTTCTGTCCCGTTTTGACGTTGTAATTCGTTATATCGAGGTATATTTTACGTTTGGGCTTCCGGATTACTTCGTTATATCGAGGAATTCGTTATATCGAGGTTCGTTATATCGAGGTTCTATTCCATACATTTTACTGTAATTTTGGCCGGGACATAGAGTATTGTTCGTTATATCGAGGACTTCGTTAAATAGAGGTTCGTTAAATCGAGGTACCACTGTAGTTAAAAGGGTCGTTTAAGACTATGCAATTCACTCTTTCAGGCTGTAAAAATGCATACGATTTTGGACTGCAAGTGTCATGGAGTATCTGGCTCATGTCAAGTAAAAACTTGTTGGAAAGTAATGGCTTCATTTGGCGTTGTGGGAAGCTACCTCCGCAAAAAATATCACAGTGGCCTCCTTGTCACTGTGGATCAGAGCGGCAATGAACTTGTAATGGCTGAGAGGTATCAAATAAAACCACCACGTGACGATCTCGTGTTCTTAGAGGAGTCCCCGGATTATTGCGTTCCAAACTCCAACACCGGCTCGCTGGGAACGACGGGAAGGATTTGTAATAGGACCACTCCTGGTCACGGGAGCTGCGGAATTCTGTGCTGCGGGCGCGGGTTTAACACGATTCAAATCGAGGAGGAGTACAAGTGCTCTTGCAAGTTTCACTGGTGTTGTCACGTGAAGTGTAAAACTTGCAGAAGAACTGTGGATAAACACATGTGCAAATCACCCGAGGATGATGTCGTGTCGTACAACTCGGCCCTTCAAGTTTCGAGGGCTAACGAAGACCGTGTTAACAATCAGAACAGACCTCCTAAAAATACCAGGACAAACAGCAACGGAAAAAAGAAGAATACGAAGAGAGGTGCTTCGAGTACGTCGAATAACAGTCTCGATGGCGGCAACAGAGGAAACAAAATGTTATGATAAGACCTGCAACGCTAACAGAAAGGGCTAATGGTGTAAATTACTTGAAGTGGTTTTCATTTCATTGTCGGCTATTAGCCAATGAGCAAAGAATAAGCCATTTCATAGTCACCTTGTGCCTCTGTTTCAAAACGAGTCCACCATTGTAATGAAAATGAGTTTGGTTTGTATGAGAATGAACTTATGGGCGGAACACACTTTCAAATGAACGGTTTTGAACAACGACCTCGTCTTGACAGAGGCAAGTGGAAAGAAACACAACACAAAAAACCTGAAGGGAGCTGAACTCCATCGAAGGAAAAAACTTGATGCCATTTCATGGAAGAACATAAGTAACATTTGAAAAAAAGAGTCCGTATTAAATGGTCCGGTAGAAGTCATTGGACATAGAAAATAGACAATATTTAAATATGAAAAAGTCCAGATTAGATTGTACCACGTTCCTTTACTTCTAAGGAGTTACATAAATAAATATGAACCGTGAAAATCGTAAATGGTAAATACGAAATAATGACTTGCGGAATCGCAGTTAAGCTCGCAAAGCAAATTTAAGCTAGTCGGTTTCAAAGCGATTTCTTTTTAACATAATTTTTTGAGCGTTCGATGATCAACAGCAAACGTTTTTGTTTTCGTATTGATTGATATTTATCAGTTAAATATTATATTTATGTAAATATTTAAATTCAGCTAGTGCTAGGACAGTTGCAAAGACCAGGGAATACTTGTAAGTTTTGCCAAAGTACATGTGCTGTTTTCAACTACAAACGTAAACGATAAAAACAAAATAAAATCACATCATAATGATGAAATCTGATGTATAATTTCACTGCACAGGCGCCTGAGGTTATCCTGAGAGTATTTCTTTCGCCAGTACGATTGGATGTTTGTCCACTAAATCTAAGGGATAACCTCTCTCAACCCCGTCAGCGTAAAATTATCAAGTACCAATCGATACCCGGTGGAAAGAGGAACTGTAAGAGTTAAGAGGCCAGTTAAGTGCCTTGTCCAAAAACAGAACACATTGACCCTGGCTGGAACTCGAACATTTCATTTGTTATATTCAACAATTAGGTTACGTCGCGTGATATTTGACGAAGGAGCAGCTCAGTCGAGTCAGTTATCAAGTATAGAAACCCAGAGCGAATAATCTAATTGTTTTAGTATAAATCTACTAGTCGTTCAAAGCGTTTTTTAAATCCTCTTCACCGCAGACACTTTCAAAATGGAAAGAAGTGGTCCACAGTTTGTTGACAAGTGTTTATTGCTACGCTACTCACTATCTATCACAGATTAGTATAAATCTACTAGCGTTCTATCACGAATGACGTCCTCTGATTCTAAGCTACTCACGTTCTATTCTGCGATAGATAGTGAGTAGCGTAGCAGTGTCCCCTTGTTAACAAAATAACGGCACTTCTTGGCGTTCTCGAGGTATCTCTAAAGAGGATTTCGATAAAATTTTGAACGACTAGTGGATTTATACTAAACCAATTAGATTACTCGCTCTCGATTTCTATGCGTGATAGAAATCTCGAACTCATAATCTAATTGTTTAATAGAAAGTGAGTGCATAGCCAATCAGAGAATGGCATTCGTGATAGAAGTCATAGAACACTAGTAGATTTATACTAATAAACCCTTGCTAAAAGTATATGTACAATTCTACTAGTATACTAACGCAAATGCTGTAATCTGATTGCCCGAGCCATTACATACTATCAGCCAATATAGTTCGCCACTCATTCTTCTCTGATTCTTAAATTGGTCACGTGACGCGATAGTGTACATCCACGCAGGAACACTATCGGCCCATAGTCCCCGACCGCGGAAAATACCCTTATGGTTAGTAGTCGTCCGTGAAAATGTTTTTGTTAACAAGCGCAATCAAGTTTGTAGAAAATAAATAATAGACCCCTTGCACGACTCGGTCACAGGGTACGGATAAATTATGCTAGGATGCAAACAACGCAGTGGGACTTTCAACAAAAAAAGAATGAAAGTCGGGCTGGACTGGTAAGAGTTCCTTTGTTATTGGAGTCCCATCGAGTTATTTGCGTCCCAGCATAATTTATTCCGTACTATGTGACCGGATTGTGCATTTGAAATTGCAACTGAAATTGTATTAAGGGAGTTTTGTCTGTTTTCTTTTTCCAGTTTTATTTTTGACTTTAACGGCTTTCATCTAAAAAAGTTGAAAATAATTCAATGTGATTTTTGAACAATAAAGCGCGCTGAAGAAAGTGATGAACAATAAAGACAATAGAGTGTTCATGTCTCGGAACTATCGGTCTGATAGTTGCCCCTTGGAAATTTGATGTTCTTATAACTAGAATATTTGCCCTCGAAGCGTCTCTTCTCGGGTAAAGATTTGTTTCTAGAACATCAAATTTCCGCGAGGCAACTATCAGCCGATAGTTCCTCAACAGAAATACTCTATTGTTCAGATAGAAATCTCGAGCTCATAATCTAATTGCAAATTATTTAACGCAGGAGCCCATCACTAGGAGCCTGCAACTATCTCATATTCCTGTTACGGCGTTTTCACATAGAGAATTATTTTTAGTTTAAATTTATATCGAATTCAGATCCCCACAGAAACCTCTTAATGTAACCAATGGGAAGCAAGAATGGCGCAGTGGTGAGAGCGCTCGCCTTCCACCAATGTGGCCCGGGTTCGATTCCCGGACCCGGCGTCATATGTGGGTTGAGTTTGTTGTTGGTTCGCTTCCTTGCTCCGAGAGGTTTTTCTCCGGGTACTCCGGTTTTCCCCTCTCCCTAGAAACCAACATTTCCAAATTCCGATTCGATTCTGGAATACACGGACATTTCTCAACGAGTTCTTGTGAACGCCTTGGTGCTCCGTGGGTAAACAAATTACATTTTCCAATTGCAGTCATAAGCACGGACTAATGTCGACATGTTCTCGTGAGGTCGCACTGTTTTATTCTTACTGAAGCGTGCTCATGTAGGCTGGACCTGGCCTATTTCGCAGGAGGTGAATGTCTAAAAAAAGGACTGGTCTGTAAAAATGCCATTACATTGGCTTATTACAGGAGTTACAGTCTCCTAGTAATGGGCTTCTGTTTAGCGTCAATAAACAAGCGGTGGCCCCCGTCTTCCCCCCCCCCCCCCCCCTTATTTTAGTAAAAAGAAGAAATCACAAAAAGAATAAAAGCGGGCAGGGCAAGCAAAACAAAACCACCACCTCTCCTCAACTCAAGGTCTGGGTCCGCCACTGTTTACAGATTTCTTTCCTCTCAATTTTTTCAACTGCGTAATTTTTATCTGTCCATCTGACGTAATTTTTATCGTACATCTGACGTTGCTCTAGCAAAATGTCTAAAGTATCCTTGATTACTATGTTCAGTGTGGTGCTCGATTTGGACTTTTTGTGCCCAAGTTATAAAAATTCAGAAACCTAGGCCTTCGCGGCCGGCCTTCGCCCACTTTGGTTGGGTATTGTCAGTCAACTGGTTATGAACTTTTCGGGTCAAATCTCAGGTTTCTCTCTGGAGGAAATAGAGTGTAGATGGACGTGCTGCATGCAATCTTCAATTATCAGTCAAACTTTCTGCTATTTGTTAGCTATCAGCCCATTCACAGCCAACAATGAATTTGCAGACTACTGTGTACTGTGACAGCTCCTTCCTCACTTGCGCGGACGCAAACAAAAGCATAAGCAAAAACTAAGAAGCTTATGCGCCAATGAGAGCGGCTGGACTTAACCATAAGGAGAACAATACCTTTCATTTTTCTTCTTATGCTTATTCTTATGTCAATATTGTGAACAGCGGAGACATTTTCGCATAGGCATAAGCATTATTCTCGTCCACAGAGGTCGCGCTCCTATTGGTCAGCACCAAGAATCGCGACCTCTGGGTAGGTCCAACACCGGAAGTCCGGGATTCACGGACTTCTCGTCGCTCTGCGCATGCTCACAGTCAAGTCTGACAAATCTGATTGGCTGAGAATACGAAACGATTACTCTGCGCATGCTCTGAAAATTGGACCCTAAACCTTCCCAGAGGTCGCGATTCTTGGTGCTGACCAAACGGAGCGCCGGCGGCCTCTGGGGACAAGAATTCATAAACATCAATCTCGTTCCCAGAGCCCACGTGTCTTTTGGACAACACCGAGACAAGGAGCTCTGGAATAATCAGCAATCTCGTTCCCAGAGCCCACGTGTAAACATAGGTTATGTCGCTGTTTATATGTCCAGTGAGGACATGATTGGCCTACTAAAGTGCTCGCTGATTGGCCGAACGCCTTTCGTTTATGCTAATGCCTCACACTGAATAGAGGACCGGGCAACCTTCCGCGTTGATGTGAAATTCTCCGTCGCGATTGCATCCCAGTCTCCCCTCTTCATACAGGAGTTTTTTAATACCCCAGACGCCCTCGGACGGCACCCACGCAAACAAATATACAAATTAAAAGCTCAGTTCTAAAATTGCCATTAATTAAGTGCGTTTTTAGAATGGCATCATCCTAGGTTAACGCTTTGGCGAACATCGTCGTTCCATCCAGAATCACCCTCAGCTCATCCAGCCCACTCCTGTTTCTACACATTTTAACCTATCTGGCCACTCCATTGATCATCTTCTTTTAACTCCCTTGGAACTTATTCACAGCAAGCGTGACTCCGTAAGAAAAGCACGTGAGGCACATCTTATAAACAAGGCAATGACACTTGAGCCGCTTGGTATCAATAGACACGATGAACAAAATTAGCTACTTTTTTAACCTATCATAGCTTCTTATTTAATATTGCTAAGCTCTTATATGTAACGGTCATTTTGTATTTTTTGTATTCATTTTCTTTTAGCCCCCGTAGAAGGTTTGTTTTTCAAACCGAAATATCGGGCAATTATATTGTACTTGTTTTAATTTCATTGCTGTTTTATTTAATTTTTTTCTTCTCTTCGCCGTGGGGATCAGTCTACCGTTTTTTACATATCATCCTAGAGGTCGCTAGAAAAAAATCTAATGGACTCCTGATAAGCCTTAATATGTTTGACTCTTTAAACGGGTTCAATACAGGTGGAAGAATTTAAGTCCACGTCATGTGTTAGCTATGTGGATCTTAAGTTATTTCAGAGCTTTTTGTTTGGGGACACAAGAGGTGCTTAAGTGGCTCTAACATAAACTGCCAACTCAGTTACTAGAAAAGCCCTTCATCATCTTACAATTGTCCCACAAACATGGAATTTCCGTACTTAGAACAGTGCGAATTCCTTTGGCGCGCACAACAACAATTGCAGAAACAACGAGAAGAAAAAAAAAATGGTTTGAACTGTCTAAAAATAACGCATAATAGCAATCATGCGAACAGTTTACGGCAGGCACTTGACGGACAATTAACTTCAAATTGTATGTTTACCTGTGTCGCCACTGCCGACAGTTGACAAAGAGCAAGGGTTTCAAACCTGTTCGTAAAAAGCAAAAATATGTCTTTACGTACTGATACGTTTCAGTAATTAAAGCAAAAGATAATCGTCTATCGGCAACGAGTCCGCGGTATATAAACCTACTGGCGCAGTTTAAACCAAATTTCTGAACGTGAAAGGCTCTTCAGCTCTCTGCGGACTGTCGAGTGCTCTGCGACTTTTACGAAGTTGATCATAATAAAGCCAAAATCACATCTGACAGGAATTATTCCTTTCCTGTGCTTTTTATTTCTCTCAAGTAGATAGTTTTCTGCGAAAAGGGGGTTAAGCCTCTTGTATAATTACATGATCAGGAATGCTAGTCCTTAAGATGTAAATAAACTTGTGTAGATACATATCGGAAACAATTTATTGTATTTGTTAGAGTTCCGGTATGAACTAGAATGTTCTTTAGTTGTTAATCGTTTCCAAAAATTGAAAACAATTGCCAAAATATTTTGAAGAGTGATGATTACTGTGCAAAACAAAAGTCTTAACTCATTCTCTGTGAAAGCGGCGAAGAGAAATATTATATTTTAATATATATTTGGAGAACCTTCCGCGGAATCGATCACATGCATTGGTTTGGATTGAGATAGATTTAATTGGTGGAGTTTAAAGGAATATATTTTTCACTCTGAAAATAGAAAGTGATCCGTTTACAGACGACTGCCCAGCTAAGAGCCGAATTCAGCGTCACAGTTATCTCAAGTACGTAATATGAATTATTTCCCGTTTGGAGGGCCCAATTTTTTATGATAATTTGTGAGTTTTGTGGGCAAATGTCTGCCCTGAGCTATCGATCAAAACAGGGTTTGTTAGTGACATCTCTGCAGGCCTGAAGCTGATTGGACGCTAGACAAGAGATGAATTCTGACGTGGAATCTAAGCGGACCAATTTATGCCCTACTGAGCGGTCGAGTTGCCCCCACTTTTAGTATCAAAGTGTATAGATTTCAGTTAACCAACTTTGCCGACAGATGTAATAGGCTATAAATCACTCTGAATCGCACGAGGTTAAATCAAGATACATGCGGAATTTTACTTTTTGGCTTTTCGCTCTTGTTCTTCTTTTATGTTGCGTTGTTTCAACCTCACACTGGTGGTAAGTAATTATTATGTAGCTCTCCGTCGTTCTCGAATCGGTCATTCCAGCTGGATTAAATTTGTGCTCTAGCTAGCCCTCACTAACGTTGAAAAAGAGTCATCCATCGCAATAGTTCACTTCTAGCTTGTGTTTCCATCAATTGATTAGGTTTATGTCCCAAGTGTACAAATCAGATGACATAATCATGTGCAATAACATACCTGGCTTAGTCAGCATTCAACGACAACTTTGTCGGGAGAACCCCGATGTCATGGTTGCCACTGGAAAAGGCGCGAGGCTTGCAGTGCAGGAATGTCAGCGACAAATGAAAGACCAAAGATGGAATTGTTCCACCGTGCCGCGGGATAATAGCGTGTTCGGGAAGATAATGAAGAGAGGTAGGCTAAATTGCTCAAAGCATACTGCTCTTAATTGAACTGTTATTAACTAGTGCATTCGTATCTACAAGCTTTTGCAATAATGCCAAGTATTCCATCAATTAAAATGTCGACGAAAATCACATTGCCCCAAAAATCAAACAAAAAGGTTTCATTTACAAGAGTGAACGAAAATGGCTGTTTCACTTAATCAAACACTTAGTTTTCGATAATTGCTATCAACTGAGAGATCTGATTACGAAAGGCGTAGGCGACACTCAATAAGAAGTCCACTCTCTTTATTTTGAGTGTTAGCTAAGAGTTATAATGGGCTAAGTGTTAACAGTATTAAAATTTCAATTGACAGCGAGCCGGGAAAGTGCCTTTGTATATTCAGTGACCGCAGCCGCAGTCGTACACGAAGTGGCCCATGCGTGTAGCCGAAACGAACTCACAAATTGTACTTGCGTCACAAATCACACAGAAAGAAGTCAGAAAGACTTCGACTGGGGAGGATGCAGCGACAACATTGCCTTTGGTCTGAGATTTGCCGAGTTATTTGTGGATTCTGTTGAACATGAGACAGACCCACGCGCCAAAATGAATCTCCACAACAACTTAGCTGGAAGAAGAGTAAGTGAAACTATGTAACGGTTCATTTATTTTTGAGTTTCAGCTGCATGGGGCTTTATTTGTTTGTTCCCTAAAGTCTGTCTACTCGTACAAACGTGCAGTTTTTCAACAGTTTCGTAAACTAGCAGCTGCAGTAGCCCTTGTACAAATATTTAGTTGGGGAAAAATATGTGTTCAGAACATGAACAAACAGTGACTTGCGATAAAGCAGTCTAATGTGTGTTAAATAAGTTTCAATACTCTTGCGTTGAGATGGTCGCTGTTCGAGCTATGGTTTTATACAGAAAGAAAGTATAAGAAAAACTACTTCATCTAGTTTCAATTTTCCTTTTGACGTTAGCCGAAAAATAATGTATCTTTACAGACTGACTAATTACGCTGAATATACAACCTATGCATTGATCTTTCAGTTCAGTTAAGTCTTGCTGGCAAATATTATCTTATAGAGTGAGTTTATTTAGTTGACGAATTCATTAAGTCATTGAAGTCGACTCTATTCAGGTCTTCTAGCTTGTCATAAGTTGGTTATTTCAGTCATGTTTCAAGCTGACTTTATTTAGTCCTCTTTATTTTATTCCTTATTCATGTTGCAATCATGTACTGCGTTAGTATAAATACAGTACGCGTGATTTCTTTCTCCAGTAACACGACTTACATGCATCTCGACGATTTATAAATATCGAAGAGTTATGGCGAAGTTACGCAAAATAGACGTATGAAGTCAAAGTTTTCTGAGTGTCCTGCCGGATTTCACTGAAGTTCTAGTAGATCCGACAGAACTTTGGAACCCGTGAGAAGTTCTTCTTCACCCGCAGCAAGGCGTGAGCGAGTTGCTCAAGCTAATCGTTTCCCAGGTGCAGTCGTCCGGCTTGTTAGGCCTCTGAAAAGCCTATTTCTCCCATTTAGAGTTCGGAACGGAAAAAACCCGTCGTCACACGTTTACATACTTGCGAGGTTGTGACCCTGTCCACAGTACGCCGGAAGAATTAATTTGAAAACGGAGGTTTTACTTTGAAAATGCATCAAATCAGGGGCACCCAACGAGAATATGGTTCAAAACCACTTAAACATAGCATTGTTAAACGTGTTTTAGTATTTAAACGGTAAATGTGGGCATATTTTTATCCCCTATAAATTTTTCATCTGTTCGGATTTCCTAGATGAAAGTCCAGTGATCCGAAAATTATAGGGATCAAACCTTACCTGTTCGAAAATTTCAGCCAGAAAAAAGGCTCCCGAAAATTCTAGGTGACCTTTTTAGGGTAAAAATCCGTTGAAAATGGGCAATTTTACCATTTTTTAGATGTTCGAAAATCCTAGGAAAGGCAGGCAAGAAAGTAATTTTACAACAAATGTTCCGAAAATTCTAGATCTCAAATCGTCTTCCGAACAGATATTTTTCCGAAAATTGTCGTTGGGTGCCCCTGTCAAATGTTTTCCGTGCACACTGCGCCGCAGGAATTTAAAAACGCAACAGCAGCCGGACATTTGGATTTGTGTTCAGCGAGGAAACCCCGGCAGAGAAATCACATAATTATTACGAAGTCACGCAGTTCCTTTTTCAAAATGTTTTCCGTCCTTCACACGAAAGCGATAAGTCAGTGTTTTCAAATTCCTCCAGTTTGAAGAGCATTTTAGAAAAGCTTCTTTTTCGTGACGGATTAGTGTGGACGATATACCTATTAAACCGTAGAAATAAAGCTAGGCTTTCAAATTTTCCCAGTTGCCTGTAACTAAAGTTAGAATGAAGTACTCGGTTTTTTTGCCTTTATTTAAGTTGCTAGCAGTTCCTGTAGCTTGTTTAATTACTGCATTAGAGTTTCAGGTGCAGTTTCCGCAGTTCCATATTTCCTATTAGGCTCGATTACCAGCCGCTGTCCGCGACCTGGGGCCCGTTTCTCGAAAGCCCCGGTAACTTAACGGGTCCGAAATCATATTTTGAAATCAAAGTCTCAAGAATTGGATGGATGGACGCACTCTAGACATTGTCCACTCCTTAATTAACGCTGAAATTTTGAACCAAAATTAAGGAATAATTTGTCAGTATCTTCTATATTAATGGTACATTGGAAACCATGCAATTCATTCTTGCAGGCAGTACAAGGTCACATGGTTTTGACTTGCAAGTGTCATGGCATCTCTGGGTCATGCGAATATAAAACATGTTGGAAAGCACTGGCTCCGTTTGGTGTTGTGGGCAATTACCTTCGTGACAAGTATCTCACTGGTGACCTTGTCACGTTTAACCAGAGCAGCGCTGAGCTCATGGTGGCTAAAGGGAAGTCTCCAATTAAACCTCCACGTGACGATCTCGTGTTCTTAGAAGAGTCCCCGGATTACTGCATTCGTAATTCCAAGACCGGGTCGCTGGGCACCGTGGGAAGAAATTGTGAAATGACCACTTTAGGAAACGGGAACTGTGCGTTTTTGTGCTGCGAGCGCGGGTATAAGACGGTTCAAATCGAAGAAGAGTACCAATGCGCTTGCAAGTTTCACTGGTGCTGTCACGTGAAGTGCAAACTTTGCAGAAAAATTATCGTCAAGCGTGTCTGCAATTAGCTTGAGGAAGAAACATCTCTAGCTGATAATACAGTTAAACTCCCGATAACCCGAACCTTCAAGGATTTGAATGAGGCTCGAGTTATCGGAAGTTGAGAGCATATGTAATGAAAAACAAAGCAAAACAAAGCAGTAGGCTAGGTTCAACTGATGAAGAGAATCACAACGTCTGGCTTCCGCTACAGATCACTATATGATATAGTTTGTGCAATTTGCTTTTTCGAGAAATAGCCTTTCAATATTTTGGACTATAGTACTGATTGTTTTGAGCTGTCAAGCTTGTATTGACAAACATGGTTCGAGTTATGGAGGGTAGAATTCTATAGAAAATGACGCGTAGGGAAACGAGAATTTCTTAGAGTTAGCTGCATGGAATTTCGAGCTATCAGGATTCGGGAGTCGACTGTAAACAGAAAACTACTTAAAAATCTGGGTAATGGAACAACTTCACGAGTTTTAAATAATAGCTCAACTGTTTTAGCCATATTGAGTTGTTCCTGTGTCGTTCGAGTTCCGCGAGGACTACTTACCAAGTAGTTTCCCGAATTGCTTTATCCAAACGGAAAACTGATGAACTATTACTCTAATACATGCCTCGTGAACTAGTTCAATATATTTATACTAGTTATTCAATGCTTTCGAGTGGCGATACCATAAAATGGCCCAAGAGTCACTTGTATTTTCTTGGTATACACACAAACGAAAGCATTGCAACTATTTTATGCGACTTTTTTATGCCATGCCATAGAAAAAACACAATCAATTCGACATACGCGTAAAAAATGTAAATGTAAAAGTAAAAAAAAACACAGGGAGTGCTTGCACGATCAGCCAAGCCAGAGGCGTGGTGCATGATGGGAAGGTTGGATGTAATACTGTCGAATATAGAACAGTTTTTCTGATATTGGCCGTAATTTTCATGGCATGTTACGTATACAAATTACACATTTTTAATGTTGCATGTCTAGGCGACGTTCGTTGAATAATTCGTTCGCTGTTTAGAAAATTGCGCATACAGTGATTATAGGTTCTGTTAACTGACTGGCCTGTTGTATGAAACATCTATACACTGGCCGGGTGTGCTGTCATAAAATGAAATAAATTTAACTGATCTAATAATAAAGCTAAAGATTAACTAATCGAAATATTTAAATGCAAAAAGATTTCTCAGCTCTCCTGGTTGTACAATCAATTAAGTTTTTAAAACAAGTAAAATTGCCGCAGGGCTGTTCTTAAATTTTAATGCCGGACAACTATTAACAACGAGTTTTGGGGGTTAAGTGAAACAGAGGATCGACGATCACTCTGCATCACGTTGACAACAGGATGAGGTACTAGTCTAAGTTAAAACTGAAGCTAGTACCTCATCCTGTTGTCATGAAGCTCTCAAGAACCTCTAATTTCATTGGATCTTGTTAGCGCGAAGCTCTATTATTTGAGGGGTAGATATAGGGTCCATTGTTGCTATTGTATGTGTATCATTTTCTCAGCCAATCCTGTAAGACGCTCTGAGGAGCTTCGCCGGCAACCTACCTTCTCTTATCACTGGCAGTGTTGTTAATTTAGCCTGCTGGAGGGCGTCTGAGTAAGTTTTAGCAGCTGGGAATAATATGAACTATGGTGGCTCTCTTTTGGCTAAGCGTATTCACACCAGCAATCTATCCTTGTATCTTTCTAGACGATTCATTGATATGAGTATCACAGGTGTCAAACTTTTTGAACGCTTTTGCTAAATGTATTATTTGATTACTGTTTGCCATTAGTCTAGAACCATCCTATGCGATGCTTGTATAATAAATATGATAACAAATGATGGGCAGAGTGTTGTTTAAGTGTCTCACGCGACTTAAGTAGTTCCGAGGGCCAATGACAAAACTCAGCCAGTAAGATTGCTCCATTGCCGGTCCGATATTCTTTAAGTATTGGACCGGGCAGTGTCCCGAATGATCCCGCACGGTTGCTCTCGAAGATTTTTGGTAGCTTTAAGGTTTACGTTTCTGAAAGAACTTATTTTCACATAAAAATCGTTAAAATCGTTACGTGTACTATTTTTCATGCTTCATTTCGGGTATGATCTTGCTTTTTTAAGTGCGTTAAGTTTCCCTTGAATTGTAAGTAACCATTTTCGCACGGTAACTCGTCAGTAAACAAGCTTTTCAATTCACAAATTTGTTCAGTGCACATGAATTCGCGGTTGACAAACATGGAATGTCAATGAACGCCACTATGAGGTCAATGACGGGCACAATGCAATTAATGTCAGCTTTCTCCTAACAAGATGAATTATGACACAATTAGAAATGTCTTTACTTTTGATAATTTGAGGTGCTCAGTCTTGAAACTGAAAAAGATGAGGATATGGTTTATAGGACAAACAACTTAACTGTGCTAAACTTAAATATGGAAGCAAGCTTCGAGTTTGTATTACCGTTTTTACTTGATTAAACACCTCCCTCGAATAAACGCCGCATTTTAGAGCAGAAATGCAGCCCTCGAATAAACGCCGCACTCGAATCACGAGAAATCTAATAAACACCGCCGCGTTTAATCGAGTAAATACGGTAAATCTGTGAAGAAGTCTTCAAAAAAGTGAGCACGTTGTATTGCACCCATGGTCAACTGTATCGTACTAATGTACATGTTTGATTATTTATCACAGATGGTAGTTTTAATAGAGTAATCTCTCGGACCAAACACTGACCTGAGTGAAAGAATAGCGTGCAAGGTAGTCGATAGAGGGAATGAACGTTTACCAGTTTAGATTTGTTATATTGCGCGGTCGGGAATGTCAAAGAGATTTTTCAACTTCAAGCCTCTTGAACTTAAAAGAGCCACTGTAGTTTAATGTGTTTTTGTAATCGATCATGGACCCCCTTGAAGTAAACAAAATTGCTTTTGATTAAGTTTATTTCTCGGTTGAAAGAACTTTTTTGGCTGTTAAAATCAAAAATTTAAAAAGTATTTGTTAGAATATTTCGATGTTATAACTCCCATGCACGAATGACTCGTTTATTTTGATCCTTTAGTGTTTACCGATTTTCGGTTCGTTGATGTCCTTTTGTTGTGTGAAACAAAATTGATTTCGCGTAATAAACAATGTATCTTTCTCGGTTGAAGAAACTTCTTTGGCTGTTAACTGCAAAATGCATTCGTTACAATATTTCAATGACAAGACTCCCACGAGTGATTGATTTATTTTAATCCATTTTAATTTCGTTTGATTTATTTGAATCATAACAATTTTAGAGTGCGCCTAGGAAAAGAAAATATAATTTGGGAAAGAGTTTTGAAGGCCTCCCTGCCTAACATCGGCGTCTAATATATGGAAACATAAGTGGTTGACAAAAGTTAACGCATTCGAAGTGACTATCACAACACACTTAAGTTTTCCGATTTATTTCAACTACTCAAAAAAATCAATCTTTTTAAAATGAAATGAAACTAAAGTGCTTCACGTTTGTGTTACTTTTGGAACGCATCCAGTGTTAAAACACTCCCCCTTTTGAAGATAAAATCCAATTAATGTCACTCTTCTTTGAGAAGGGATGAATAATGACACAATTAGGCCTGCCTTGGCACTTACAGAAAAACCTTATAACCTTTTGTATAATAGTTATTTCGCAACTTCTACTAGCAGCAAAATTAAGCTTGTCAAATAAAGGGCAATATATTCTTCCAAACCAAACTCCGTTACAGAAAACATAAGCCGACGCTTTTGCATTGCTAACCAGATACATCTTTGCGAGAATCAAGAACGCGCAGAATGAAACTTCACTGAATTCTTAACACGCCTCAGGGCGTCGTTTCTGTTACGCTGTTTTATTTTCCTAATTTATTTATCTCAGATTGACAACAGCTTTATTAGCGTAAACTCTGAACCGTACAAGACTCAGTCGAGTTTGGCATGCCTTCGAGCTGAAGCAGAGCTACAGAAGCGTTCAGAATGAAGTTCTCGACCATTTGGCTTTTTACCATCGTTTTAACTTCATTTCCAATCATTGCGACATCTCACTGGTGGTAGGTTCCATCTTAAATCTTCCACTTTCTACAGAGCATGTACTAAAGGCTACCTGTCTATTGTATTCTGCTCTTTAGAGCAGTTCAAACTCTGTCAGTCCAAATCACTTTATATCAGTAAGCCCTTAAATCAGGTTAAGTCTATTTGAGGGCGACCAAAAAGTATTCTACCAAGATTGCTCAACTACAGTTGTTTGTCTGCTGTTCCTACACCAGGTTTATGTCTGAAGTGTTTGCATTGGGGGCTAAAATCATGTGTAATCATGACATTGCTGGCTTGGTCAACTCTCAGCGACAGCTTTGCCGAGAGAATCCCGAAGTTGTGGTTAGTATTGGAAAAGGTGCGAAGCTTGGTGTGGAGGAATGTCAACATCAGTTCAAGGACCACAGATGGAATTGCTCCAAAGTGGCGCGCGATGTTAGCGTTTTTGGAAAAGTTATGAAGAAAGGTATGTATATTTTAAGTAATTTGTCTATAAATAGCTTTCCTTTTAAAGCAAGAGCTCCCACTGCCGCGCGCGTCTTTGTAACTCCTAATAAAGTTTCTATTAATTCTTATTCAAGAAGTGACCTAAAACGTCAAGAAAGGAGCTTTAGAGTTAAGCTACAATAAAACCGAGCGCGCTAATGAAGCTAGTGACATTCAGAATTGGCTTCAAAGAGTTTCTACAACAGACGTCAGCCATTAATTGTAAACAGAGATAAAGTCACCCTTCTTTATGTTTTTTTTTTTCTGGTCTAAATCTAACGCTTGACTCGTCTTTTAACAGCCAGCCGGGAAAGTGCTTTTGTTTATGCGATAACTTCAGCTGGAGTTGTACACGAAGTCACCCGTGCGTGTAGTAGAGGTGAACTCGAAGATTGTGAGTGCGACAAAAATCGTAAAGGAATTAGCGAAAAAGGCTTCCAATGGGGAGGATGCAGTGACAACATTGCGTACGGTCTGAAATTTGCCAAGTTATTTGTGGATTCTGGAGAACGAGAGAGAGATGCCAGGGCAAAGATGAACCTTCACAACAACCTTGTTGGACGGAGAGTAAGTCCTTACTTTTGGAACTTTCTGTCGTTGTTATGCTAAGCAACTTCAAAATTTGTGCATTTAAATCATCATTTAATAGCTGCTTCTTAGTTGAGCGATTTTAATTAATCTTATCCCTCACAATTTTATCATCCAGCAAGAGCTCTTTGTTCAAGTGTGTTTAAAGTCGTCACGGTCGTGCATTTAGAAAAGTTAATGTCGTTCGTAATCGGTGTTTTCAGGTTTCCTTCAGTTTAAAGACAATTTTATGCGTGGCAAAACAAATAATTTAACTGAAATACTGTGGCTGAACTAGCTCCTCAATTCGGACAATAAATCGAGAAAGAAATGCTGTTAACAGAAAAACCGACCGATGAAATCCCAAAACTAAGTTAACAATGGCTAAATCAGGCTTGCCAGCTCTGTAGGCAGACAAACGAGTCAAAAGTCGAAAAACATGTGCTTCTTTTGAATGGGGCCCAGAGCGCGATTTCTGTTGCTGGCTAGCCAAAGCCAAAATAAACCGTATGTGAAGGAAATAATCTCTTCGTTAAATCATGAGGTTACCGTTACATTGGGCAAAGAAGATTTCTTATCTCTTTTTAAAAAGGACGTCACTACGACAAATGGCAACATTTTTAGCGGACAGGCAGTTTCCGTTTTTGGCATTCCACTGACACCTATCTCAATAATGTTCACAAATATCTTTCGACACAACTTTGAATTATTTTTTAAATGAACGCAATGAGAGCTCTATGACATCAAAATTGGATTTCTTGACAACCTTATTAAAGGTCGGTATCCCACTTCTTTTCCTTTTAAGGTTAATAGCTTAAGAATAGGGTGGCGATGCTTCTTTTTTAGGCAGCATTTGTTTTATTTTTGTTTCGCGCGAAATTGGTGTTATCAGCGCGAAATGCCACGAGTTTTTGCAATTCAATTAATAGAGAGCTTAATAAGGAATGACGATGGTGACCCCGAAAACAACTGCTGGTAAAAATAAATTCATGTTTTATCTTCGAATTTCGCAACTGTCTAGATCTGTTCAAGGTGCCTAAAGGTCTCTGAACTCGCTCGAGCTCAATGTGTAACAGCATTCAATTCCAAGTGAAAAACCAAAAACATTTGCTGCCGTTTATCGCGTTCTTCAAAATACGCAGATCTTAGTAATTCCACGTTGCTATCGTGCAGACTCTGCAGAGGACGGCAAAGAAATGTACAAAGATTTATAACGCACGTGCAAGCCATTGGTCTACTCATTAACAATAGTGTTGTTCTTGTTATTTTAGGCCGTAAGACATCATACAATCCTTAATTGTATCTGTCACGGTGTTTCTGGCGCCTGTCTCGTAAAAACCTGTTGGATTACTATGGCTTCCTTTAGTGTTGTGGGAAGCTATCTTCGAGACAAATATCAAAATGGCATCCGTGTCACTGTGGACCAGAACGGCGACGAGCTCGTGGTAGTTGAAGGGAAACATCTATCAAGGCCCGCACGTGACGACCTCGTGTTTTTGGAAGAGTCCCCGGATTACTGCGTTCCAAACTCCAACACCGGTTCGCTGGGCACGGCGGGAAGAGTTTGTATAAAATTCGACAAGACCGTGACTCCAACGGGTCGCGCGAACTGCGGGACTTTGTGCTGCGGGCGCGGGTTCCACGCGATTGGAATCGAAGAGGAGTACAAGTGTAGATGCAAGTTCAATTGGTGCTGTGACGTAAAATGTAAAACTTGTAGAAAAACTGTCCAGAAACACGTTTGTAAATCACATGAGGAACCAACCGCTGCAAAGAACAACTCGGTTTCCGAGTTCACCGAGTTCTTTCTTCGGAACTTTGAAAGTTATGATCCAAACAGAGGTCTAGACAAGTCAAAGAAAGGGAAACTAGGAAAAAAGGCGCGCAAGAGCAGGAAGCGAGGAGCCTCAAACCACGATAACGATGAAGACGACTGAGCTAACACAAGCTTAAGATAAAAGACTGAATAGTGGTTTTTATATGGCAGGCAACGACTTAAGGATATCGAACTACAAAGATGGCTAAGTGAAATAAATAACGATATCAGAAAAGATGCTAACCAAAGTAACAAAATGAGAACCTACCGGTTATTCAAAACAATAGACAATTAAAAATGTGAAGACTACCTACATCAGGTCACCAATACACGACACAGAATAGCCCTAACAAAACTGCGACTTAGCAACCACAAATTAGCCATAGAGACAGGACGTTATTCGAGACCGTTCAAGAAATCTGCAGAAAGAACGTGTCCAATCTGTAAAATAGAAATGGAGGACGAACACCATTTTCTAAATAAATGCCCTGCTTACCAGGAAAAACGATGTTCGTTACTAGACTATTTGGAAAAAGAATATAGAATAAAAATAAGCAGAATGCCACCTAACAGAATATTCATGTTTCTAATAAATCCCCCTAGCGGAAATGTTAAAATACAAAAACTAATAGCAAAACATATATTCGAATGCTTTGAAAAAAGGAAAGGGAAGACGGCAAAAAGTAAATACGCTAAGACGTAATTAATTAATAACTTTTCAGCCATTGATATTTTTCGTTGTTTGTAATTTTTAGTTATTTGGAAATTGTTGTCGATATACTACTTATTGTATAAGACTCCAAATAAACATGTCTGTCTGTCTGTCTTCTGTCTGTCTATGGTTGCACCCCTCCCCCTCCCCCCCACACCTTCTCCACACACACCTTCTCGTGACACACACACACACCCTCTCATGTAATCGAACGAATATTTAGCAATTATTGAATTCGGCTTTCGTAGGATATGAAGAAGTCTGCAGATCAAGGAGGGTGTTATCCACCTGACGGACCTAGTTATCTCAGTTCTTTGTAAGGTTTTTAAAGAGAGGATAAAGTTCCTCCGCATTAATAGCCATCCTGCAAACTGGAGTGAATATTATCAAACCAACACCACTATCCAGCATTAGTAGAATTCTACTAATAAAGGTAATGCAAATGCTGTTATCTGATTGGCTGAGTCATAGCACACTATCAGCCGTTAGTGTGCAGTGGCTTGTGGTCGACAAAGCTCCAACGTTTCCTCGTTTGTTCCTCGTTGAGAAACAAATGAATAAGCAAAATTCCTGAGAAGACTAAAAGGAGGACATTTACGGTTTCTTGAATTAAAAAGCTCGAAATTTTTGAAAGAAACTGATAAGCGCGCGTACACAACTGAAAATGTCAGACAATTCAGTCCGCTCAAATTCTCTAAAGCGTGAAGCTTATTCTCAGATCAGAAATCATGATCAAAATCGTTTTTTGAAGGAAATTTCAGTAGTAATTCTTTTAACACAATTAGATTATTCGCCCTCGATTTCTATGAGGTGCTAATTGTTAAATGTGATTTATATCGTGAAGAGCGTTTTCCATCTTTCGAGATACCGTAGCTTGTTGAAATAGTAACGACTCCCATAAAGTAGCAACCCCGAGTGTGACATCAAAAATTGTGGCCATGTAAATCCAGAAAGTAGCGACGCACCCCCCCTCCAAAAAAAACAAGTAGCAACGCCCTGCCTCCCAACAAGTACCGACGCCCCCCCCGAACAAGAAGCGACGCCCTCCTCCCCCAAACAAGTAGCGACGCGCCCCCCCCCAAACAAGTAGCAACGCCCTCCCCCCCTAAAAAAGCGAAAACATCATTCAAAACTATAGTTACTTTCCTAATTAATAGTTAAGTGAATGTTCCGTACGCAACCTTTCAACTAGGAAAGGTATTGCTAATGTCTCGAAGCGTTGTGAAAAGTCACTTCGTGCTTTATCCATTCTTGTAGCGCCATTTAAAAACAATACCCGCAAGACGTTCAACAAGCAACAAGAACGACGAATTTTATCTCGTTTTTAAGGGCTGTTTTACGAATTTCCTTCTTTTAGTTCTTAAAACTCGCTCAGATGCATCAATTCTGTATAACGTATTTTGCACCTCGAAAGTAACAATCCCCCGAAAATAGTGACCCCCTCGAAAGTAGGGAGCCACTAAAGATGCTAATTCCTAAGTTCCTAAGTAACTAGGGCCATTACTTTCGAAAGTTTTACGGTATAAAGCTCGCAAGTAGGGGGGGGGGGGGGAAGGGAATGCACGAAGCGCGCCTTGGTCGACGGGAAAGGAAAAGTAAAAAAGAAAAACATAAGAACAAGCGTTCACAACCGACTCTCACAGTTCCTAAGAAAGATGTAACCCTTGTTTTACCTTATTTAGGTCTCCATAGCGATGCTATTACACGCCGATTAAAATCTTGTGTTAATAAGTTTTATGGTTTAGTCAACCTCAGGGTTGTTTTTCAGAACACTCGTAGAATTAAGTCTTTCTTTCCTTATAAAGATCGTTTCAACCGGTCACAGAAATCGAAGATTGTCTACAAAGCCAGTTGCTGGGATTGTGATGCTTTTTACATCGGCAAAACTAAAAGAAGATTACATGACAGAAAGACTGAGCACTTCAAAGCTCTCACTCAAATTGGTCACGCCTCCGCTGTTGCTGAGCATTCGATTTCCACTGATCACAACATCAAATGGGACCATTTTGAGATCTTAGCAAGTGGTCA